>JAAGAY010004190.1:0-25857 GCA_011801015.1 Ardeotis arabs | reverse complement strand
GGAGGGCGGAGCCGCGCCGGGTGTACAGCGCTGCCTGGCGGATCGGGGGCGCTGGCGGCCCGCCTGCCCGGTGGTGAGGCGGAGGGCGGGGCTGCCGGGCCGGGAGGGCGGGGGAGGGCGGGCCGGCCGGCCGGTCACTCGCACGCCTCGGCCCTGGGCCGGGCGAAACAAAGGCTGGGTAACGCGGTTGTTTGAGCGCCGCCGGTCGCCTGGTAACCGCCCGCTCCCTCTTTATCCGGGGGCGTCTCCTGGCTGGGGGCGGGGTGGAGCTGAAGTCCCTGCGGGC
The DNA here is from genome assembly GCA_011801015.1 of Ardeotis arabs. Taxonomy (NCBI): domain Eukaryota; kingdom Metazoa; phylum Chordata; class Aves; order Otidiformes; family Otididae; genus Ardeotis; species Ardeotis arabs. Next base: position 25,571 of record JAAGAY010004190.1, on the reverse strand, counting down.
GCCCGCCCGCTCGGCGGCTCGCCGTGTCCCGCAGCCAGTTCGCCTCCCCGCTCCCGTTCCTATGCGGGCTGCGGCAGCGGCGCTCCCAGCAGCGTGGCCCCAGGCGGGCGGCCCCTCCGGGCAGCGAGTCGCTTCCCAGCAAGCGCGCCCGGGAGCGCCATGAGTTCGGAGCCACCCCGCGCCTCGCTGCTCCGCGCCCTCTTTAAGATGGAGCCGGCGGCCGCTGCCTCCGAAGTGCTGGGGGGAGCCTCGGAGTTCGTGAAAGGTGAGAGCGGGCCAGGAAGCCCTCCCTTCGCCGGAGCCTCCCTCAAGAAGGAAACCCCCTCGCTTCTTTCCCGTCCTCCCCACCTCCCTGCCCCGGCTCCGTGGGCTTTGCTGCGTGCCCGGCTCGGCCTCGGCCCCCCTTGCCTTGCGGTTTTCGCGAGCAGCCTGCCCCTCGGCTGCTGCGGGGCACGCCTAGGCGGTTCCTTCCTCCTCTCTCTTTTCCGGTAAGAAGCGGGGCCGACACCTGTTGCTATGCGTTGCTGTGTTTTGGGTCAGAAATCTCTGCCCTCCTGAGGGGCGTCCGGCCGGTCACAGCGGGGCGGGCGGGGGTTCTGGTGGGCAGGCCCCGCGGGCGGAGCGGCTGCCGGCGCTCCCGCCACCGCTCACGCAGGAGAAAAAGGATGAGCGGTGCCTCTTCCGCCCCGGGGCCGGGCGGGGCGCGGCGCGGTGCGGTGCTCGCTGGCGGGGCGGCGGGCGCGCCGTGGGAAAGCGGCGGTCCGCTCTCTGCGTCCTACCCTGTTGCCCTTATCTGTCTTTTCAGATCGGTTGTACTTTGCTACTTTACGAAACAAACCGAAAAGTACCGTAAACACTCACTACTTCTGTACCGATGAGGAGCTGGTCTATGAAAAGTAAGTGTTGTGGTCTGTTGCGTTTTGCATACTCAAAGTGATCACGTGAGATTCTTCCCAGCGCTCTTTAATGCTATAGACAATATTGTCGCCCCGTTTGGCTACTTGCAGAACGCACGAGAAGCACGAGTTAGCCCGAATATATTTCTACGTTAGCTGAAACTAGTTTAACAAGATTGCTATTTTAAAGGAACACAAAAACAGCTGCAAGACCAGTTAAATGGCTTAAATTGTCATTGAGCTAGGGGAAGGATACCTGAGCTTTGTAAGATTTGTTTATAAGGTGGAGAAGATCTCTTAAGACTAATTACATCTTATTAAATGGTGTCTTAAATAGAAAGCTGTTGTTTAGTATGAATAGATGAAACAATAGTTTGCTTTATATATATTTTCCTGTATAGAGACTATGAAGTGATCGCCTTTTTTACAGAAGCATATGAATGCAAAGCTTAAGTGCACTTTTAAAGAACATTTGCAGCTTTTTTAATAAGTCTGCAGGTTTTGAGATGTCACTTCCTGTTGGCTTTTTTAAATTTAGAACAGTAGAATTATCTTCTGTGAAGTAAAAGCTTCACGTGTTTGGAAGACACTGAGAGCACAGAGAAGGTCAACAGTGTATTTTATGTCCTCTTCATAACTATAACCAAGTAATTGCTTTATGCTGTGGTTAAAACATAGTTGCTCTACACTGTGTTCCCAGATCAATTCTTTCGTGTGTGGTGATGTATCTAACCACTTGTCAAGGGGTTTGCTTGCAGCACAAGTGAAATAAAAAATGTGGTCTTATTTTAAATATAACTTTCTTTTCATATAAGTTGAAGAGCTTGTGAGCATCAACCATTCTTCCTTCCCTTCTCCAGCGACTTCAAAACTGCTTCTGTGAAGGTGTAAACCAATCTTCCTTGGTTTCTATCTTACTTTCTGTGCACAGCTTACAGTTTTAGGGTTTCTTTTCTACACAAATTTGAGTATTATCTTCAGCTGTGTGTATTCTACTGGAGTCCCCAGTGATTTGTTCCCAGAGTTGACTTTTGTAATTAACTGGTTGGGTTGGGAGCAGATTCTGTAATGATCATTAACTAATTTAGGTTGGAAGGGACCTCAAGAATACCCTAAGGGTAAGGCTGATGTATTAAAAGCAGAATTCAAATTGAGAAGGTCCTGAGCAATTCGTGTTATATGAATATGTTCTGCTTTCTTTGATGAAAGGAAAAATTTGATCTTGTATCTCTTGAAATACCTCATAAATAAGTCTCATGTTTCTAATTCTTAATATGCTTCTAGGAATGGTGAAGGAATTTTATGTGGGATTTAATCTTGAGGGTGGGAAAGAGAAGCAATTCTGTACTCCATTAGTTACAGACGGTTGTAGTAACCAAGGACTGTAGCTGGAGTATTTTTTCTGAACACAGTGTCATATTCAAAAGCAAAAAATCTCAGGAATTTGGGGAGGTGGAAAGTAATATTCTTTAACATGTATAAAGGAAATTCAGTTAGTATATAGTCCTTACCCAATTACCTGTTAACCACATACCAGGGTGTAACTTGATACCAGTTACAATTACAAGACAGTGGAAGGTAGCAAAGTTTCTTTTATCTTCTAGGGCACATCTAAAGATTTTTTTGGACATGTAATCTGTGGTATATTTTTGAAATTGATAGTTTCTAATCTATTTCGTCTTTTTTAAAGGTATCAACCTGTAGTTGATACGATAACAGTGCTCTCCCTTTTGTGCTCTCAAATTAAAATACTAAAACATACTATGAAGTAGAAATTGTGACAGTTACTAGGTATGGATGAATTTTGTGTAATAATCTAACTTTTTTACATAACAGGGCTGAACTTTCTCCTGATACTTCTGGTACCCATCACTATCAGTGTATGCAATAATTAGTAGTAAAACCATACATGATTTTAATTTTATTTTTTCTTCTCTTTTCACTCTAATCTCCAAGGAAGTTTATATTGTTTCAGGGAAGTAAAAGCAGGTGTCAATAGGGTTACCATTTTATATTTTTTCAATATCTTTCTGAAATTGGAAAGCTAGAGGCAAAATGAGGAATAGAATGCAAAACTCTTCGTTCTTGGGGAAGTGATTTTACTATAGCTTCCCTTTTCCTGTGCTCATCAGTGAGCTTGACATCAGTTTGTTATGTTTCACAGGCTGCACAGCAAAGTGAGGGGCCTGACATTAGGAGTTGTCTGTAAGTAGTAGTGGAGTGTAATACACCAGATCAGATTTTCTGTTCATTTTCTCAAAAATTCAGCCTTCTTTCTGAGAAAGCGATTAAACATTTGGAAGTGAGTTTTGAAGTGCTATACCTCAAACAGTGGTTTCTAGAGTTTCCATTCAAAATAGCCTGCCTGTGCTGTTCTTGCTGATCAGAATTTCATGGCCACTTCTGCTTTTTAATCAAATGAGTTCCTCACATTGTTACAAGGAGGAGGATAGGAGGTGTCTCCCCAAGCACAAAGTCATCAGCACCTGTGAGGTACATAAGTCAATAAACAGTCATATTAACAAAATTACTTAATTTTCTTTAGATGCATCGTTCTAGTGACAAGACAAAGATACTGTGTTGTGCATGAAAGTAAACTGCTTTTCTTTGGGCTGTTACTCTGTTGACTTTAGTGATAACTCTTAAGTATGAAGTGTTACAGAAATTTGTGTAGCTGACTACTGAGATGTCAGTTTGCTTTTGCTGAAGTGATATGTGATCTGAAAACCTCATGAATATGTAGGTTTGGGGCTGTCTGATTACAGAGAGCATGCTATTGGATCAGATAGTACTTAAAATCTCACTGCCTTATTCCCTCTTTTTTTTCCCTACTCTTAAAGAGACATAAGGAAGTGATAATGTATATTAACAGTATACTCCACTTATTAAACAAAACAACTGTAGTGCTAGACTTAATGGGTTTGGAAGTTTTGGTCTGATAAATGCTGTTTTGCTCTTGCAGTTTGTCACATGATTTATCCCTAAATTATACACAAAGTGTGGTTATGTAATCTTGAGTATTTCAGCCTTCAGTTTTCGCTTGAAGCTGTCAACTGTTCTAATGAATTCATAACACTGTCTTCACTTATTTTAAACATTCACACTTTTAAAAGTAATAAAGATAGGCTTAAATGCTTTTAAGAAAATCTCGAATGCTATCTGACTAGGAACTCACTATTAGCTGACACTGTTTTAGTTAAACGTGCTGCAATTTAACCTTGAACTTATTATGCTAGGGAAATGGTATGTGAATTCCTCAGCTGAGAGAACAAGGAGCCTGAATGAATTTATCCAATTCTGAATTATTTTTTTTTTTGTTCTGTTTCTGTAAGATTTTGTCAGTCTTTGTGAAACTCTGACATCCCTCCTGAGCAAGTCTGCACTACTGCTTGTAAGGGAATACAATCCTTCAGGGTAATGTAGTGCAGGTAACTATTACTTCAGGAAAATGGAGTTAATGAGAAATAATCCAGCTTGATGAAGACTGTCATTTGGCAAATAGACGAGCCTTGCCTTGGCAAGACCTCAATTAATGAGTTAGGCACTAGTAAGAAGCTTTTTATTCTCTAATAATAGTGTCTTTCATGTTTCACCTTTCAGTAAACAGATCTGGGTTGAGAATACTACACTTCACTGGTTAACTTGGCTTTCACATACTTTTATCAAAGCAACTTTGTCCTTTTTATTGAGTAGTTTTCTCAAACAAAATTAAAATTGAGATAATGAGAAAAAGTAATCTCTTACTGAAATTATAATGGCAGCTTTCATAAATTATAATGTTTTTATTCAGTTGTTTGTTCTGACTTCGGATCTCTTGTATAAACAGCTTTTGCAGATCTAGCCTCTGACATCTTGTGAGCATCTGTAAAAGTAATTGATATGATATTCATGGTACATCCCGTGTTTTACACTAAAACTTTATTTCAGGCCGTGGTATGTTACTTGTCTGTTGCACAGTAATCTTAATGTTAGCTGCTTCTTTGACTTCAAGAAGTGGTAGAATAAGACTCAAATGCTTAGCTACAACAATATTCAGTAAGTAGTATTTGGACTTTGACTTGTAGGACTTGTTTCCTTTGCTGCATGCGTATACACAAACAAGCAGTTTCTCTTTCCTGTGAGAAGAGTAAGGGTTAACTTGCTTATTTTTACTTTGGCTAAATGCTGCTTTTCTGCGGCGATCCAGTGGCAGTACTTGCATAGGAAATCTGAACTTCTCCGTTGTTCTGTGGCTTATATCATTTGAAAGGAAAAAGAAAACTTAAACTTAGCCTTGTTAAAACAAACAGAGCTGTTGCTTCACACAGAGAACAGGGAGTTCCTTGTTCATATTGGTAGCTTTTGAAGACTTGAACTTCACTATCAGATGACCGCGATAACTTAGTAAGCTGAAGTCCACAAAAAAATTTGGAAATTTCCAAACTTCTGTTGATATGAATGTACATACAAAGTAGAAAAACTTGATATATTAATATTAGCTTTTGTATGTCTAGCTTTTACAGATTAATATTAAGAATAGTACTTTGTCTTGTTTTCCATCTTAAAATGAGAGACTTTAAATTCACTGCAAATAAGAAAATCAGAAGATCTAAGAACTGAGAGCATCAGCTTTTCCTTCAGACATGAACTACTGACATAATTTTATACTGAAACCTTTAAAGTGGTATCCTTTAACACCTGTGGTGTTCTCTCCAGTCCAACAGTTTCATAAATTTTATTTTTGAAATTAATTTACCATACCTAGTACATGTTTTGCTTTAATTGCAATTTGCTGTTTTGCTCACATTGCTTTGCCATATCTGTCTTCCCTTTTTAGTATGGAAAAGATAAAAGCAGTTACCAGAAGTATTCAGGCAGGTTTTTTTTTTGTTTGCAGTAAATGAGTACTAGGATAAAGCAAATCTGTTTTCTAGGCTCCAGTTTAATATTGAATGGAAGTATAGCTTGATATAGGAAACCCCTTATGAGAAACTTAGTCTCTGTTAAGGTGATTTATTTTCCATAGAGAGCAGGTTTTAACATGACCTGAAGATTCTTCTATAGGGAAACTTTTTATGGGAGAACCACTTCACTGATACTTTGTTCTTGATGTCAGGGAGATTCTGTCAAAAATGCATATGTCTGGAATGGCTATTTAATTATCTGTAATTTGCACCTATAAGTTTTTGTTGGATTTTGAAGAATCAGAATCTTGAGGATTATTTGGAACCCAGAAGGGGAAGTGGAGAGAATACCCTGTGTTTTGTGTGATCCGAAGCCTCTACACTATTTCTACCTTCAGATGCAAGCAGTGAGGCGATGTATTGTTTCTAGGGTTGTATTTGCTGTGTCATCCTTCATCTATTCAGAAGTGTGCAATCCCTAAGTAGTATTAAGTGTTAGGGATTGTGTCTCAGCCCAGATAAAAAAGCTCCTAGCAACTCACGTGTTACTAGAGTTGGTGGGGCTAGGGCAGGGAGACAGTGCCATTGAGCATCCCACCTTTGTTCATGTGCTTGAGAATTAAGGAGAAACACACTCTAGGAAACAGGTGCTGGAGAAAGAAGACTGAATAGGTAAGATTTCCTGACCAGCAGTTACATTGTAATGAAGATGTGGACTAATCTTCTTGGCTTTCATCCAGAAACTTTGTTGCCTGTAAGATGTCTTCAGTTTATGATTTGAAGCATCTATCTGTAGCAGCCAGTTGGCCACTTCTGTGGTAGCTGGTTCTTGTACTGCCTGATAGCTAGATTCAGAGCACGTGCAGCAAGTGCCTTGCAGTGCAGTGACCTGGATGTTCCAGTAATCCATTCTAGCAAAGGGAGAGAGAAAAGCAAGTAGAAAATGAGGCTGAATTAGAATAAGAAGAAAAACATTGTTTAACTTTTGTAGTAAGCTAGATCATTGTAAAATGCTGAAAAATTAGTCTAATTTTGCAGTTAGGGAGTTGTATTTCTGCTAATTTCTGAAGTTCTTGTGGTTAAACTTTTTGGTTGGAGTAACTGCAAGCTTGAAGTGCTCCTATTTTGGCAGAAAAAGGACTTTATATGGTTGCTAGTCTCCAAGAAGGCAAGCTTCCTACCTAAAGGAGAAGTTGTACTTCAATTCTGGTGTACATAATCAAGAAATAATGGCAATTGTTAAACTGTGCCTCTTTTTTTGTCGCTAAACCAGTAATTGAGCTGCCATGCAGGTAATGTCATCCCATCTGAGAAATAATGCTCCCCTCTGAGCATTATTGCGTTGTTAGAAGTGGCTTAGTGCTTCTGTCCTCCCCACCCGCACCCCTCCCCCCCGGTAATTAGGCTTTGGACCATATTCAGACTATTGGAAATGCCTACAGCCTGGTAAGAATGTATGCATACCTTCTTATTCAGTGTAGCAATAACACTGAACTTACACTGGTCTGTTATGAAGACAAGAATCCTGAAATAGCTTTTCAGATAGAAATATCCTATCCTTTCATCTGTACCTCTGTTGCTGTATCACAAAACTTATAAGTGAATGGCAGTATGAAGCTACTGCTCTGGTGTATTCGTCTGTCGAGAAAAAGTATCAGGATTCTGGGGTAAAATAGAAGTAGTGCAATTTATCTTTGAAAGATTACTTGGTACCTTGGCCATAAGTAGATTGACTGTGATGTTAAAATAGAGGTTATTGATTCATTTCGAAGTCTGCCAGGCTATAGTATTCCTTCATTGACCATAACCAGGCTCCATCCAGTATTCAAGATATGAAAGCTGTTTGTCGTTCCAGTGCTGTACTAGGGTCAGTGGTATTGAAATGCTTAGTAAAAAGTGACTTCAGCATTCAGAAGGGGTGCTCGTGGCTTGAGCTGACTCACGGCACCGTCACATGGATTCCCATGGAGCTGCAGTCAGAAACACCTTGAGTTGCTGTCCTGAAGAGTTGTGGACTACAATTCTTTCACCGTTAAATTTCCTGGAAGAATGTACAGTAACTGCTTGCATGACAGAGCAGACCAATGAGCTTTTTACGGGCTGGCCTTTGTAGGTGGATGACAATTCCTATGATACAACACAGCAAATACCTCAGATGTTATGCTATAAGAACTGATAGGAAGGAGGGGTTCTAGGAGTCTATTCTAAGGAGATTACAGCTATAAGAAACCTATGCTACTGCTTCCAGGTAGCATTATGATAGTATTTTTGAAGTAGAGTGTTTAAATATTTATCTAGTATATTCTGGGGTTTTGCTACTTCTTAGTTTGAGAAGCATAAGGATAGCAAATTTCCATGGGATGAGGGGGAAGAATAATTGAAGCTATCATCTAAGTACTTGATTAAAACAAAATATAATTAAGTGTAGATTAATACCATACTTGCCTTCTGTTCCTCATATCTGGTTCCCACCTCCATTGCAAATTACTCTCTCTTAACTGGCTTAAGTTTCAGAGGCATCCTGATTTCTTATTATGTATAAATGCTTATAAAAACATCTAGATATAAAGAAAGTATTACCTGTAAAAGAGATGGATGTAAAATAATATTGGATAGGTGATTATCAGTGATCATTATATAATAAGATTTTTTTTTTCTTCAACTTTTGCCAGATAAAATTATTTATTCCAATGATGACTTGATATGTAGTTTCTTCCCCATTCCTTGTAGCTCCCATTTCCCATCTTCTGCTTATATTTAACTGTGTGGCAAAATTCTCTTCCTAAGAAGAAAATCCTCTGGGTGAGTCAGAATCAAGTGTCTCTAATTCAAGTACAAAAATGGCCTGTTGTACTAAAAGTAATGAGTGCATAAGATTAAACCCTTCTGTTTAAACATGTTCAAAACTGTATTTAGTTCTAAGGATATAAATTGAAAAAGGGTTTTGTAGATCAGAGTTCATTGACTTCAATACAGAGTTTTGTAATATCTTTCGGAGAACTCTTTGATTTGGAGTCTTGTAAAGCACTTGTTTCACGTAGCCCCATTTAAAAAAAGGACATTTACACTTGTTCCAATTTAGAGGTATTAAATGGAGAAAGTTAAAAATATATGTGTAACAACCTTTCTCCCTCCCATATCTAGCACAGTGTTTTATCAATGAAGCCAATGGCTGGTTTACACCGCCTACATGGTGTTATGTAAATAACTTGGGAGTTGCTGGTGTTTGGGTAATAATGCTGGTGCAACGGTGACCAAAAGTGCCTTTCCTTTATGATTGTGTTTGGATTCTGAAAAGTATCTTGTTTCTGCAGCATAGATAAACAGTGGTAGTACTAGAGTCTTAAACACTGATACTTTTTTCCCATGAGTTAAGAGAAGCACAGCATACTTAATGGTAATAAGTGATGGAGAAATAAGATTGTGACAGCTTTAGCTTGGTGGCTGAGAGAATCTGAATAGCTTTATCTTGTGGAAATATAGTTATTTCATGGATAGACTAAATGTATTTTTTCCTTATCCCCACCAAAATAGTAATTTGTCTATTGTGGATAAATTGATTTGTAAATTCATTTTAATGTGCTTTTCCTACACTTCTGTTTAAGTTTAATCATATGGGAAAGTAGAAGTGGATGTATGACTTTCATATTGATGTACTTGTAGCAAATGAATAGTAATAAAAACTTATGCTAAAGCATGGCTGTAGTTCTTCAGTGCTTTAACTGTATATTCAGTTATATCTTTGAGCTGATCAAAGCTACTTTGCTCGTACTGGTTTAAAAAAAAAGTATTCTGTATTCTAGTAAATCCTAGAACATAGTTGCCTTTTTCTTTTGTCATTCCCCAAATAACACCCATTCAGATGCTGATGACCCGTTTTGTTTGTCAATAGATGAGAAGTGTCTTATCAAAATACTTAAGGCAGAGCCAATTAAAACAATTTAAGTTATAGTCCATTCTCACTGTAACTTGTAACCTGTACATCAACAAGATAAGACTTCTACACACAAACCTGAAAAAATGTTGGAGAAAGCTTGCAACTTAAATTTTGAGCGATTTCGCAAAATGAGTGGGGAAGGAGAAAGGTCTAGAAGGTGTTATTGTAAGTTATTTGCACAAAGGCTGCTATTACTTGTAAAGATGCCTATATGAAGGGTTAGCTAGGAAGAGCGCTGTGAATCCCTACCAGGAACTTTTATTGTGCAATAATTTTCCTGTACAGACTACTAGCTAGCTCTTAGCCTAAGGACAGTGATTGCTGCTTCAAAGGTAATATGAATGCTGAAGAAGAATCTAGAAGAGAGAAACAAGAACAATCAGAAGACATGAAATAAATAGTAAATTGGAAGAACAGCCTGGAGACAAGAGGATTGGGGGGGCAAAGGGAAACATAATTATATGTGAAGTGTATTTGTAGTATGTAATCTCCGGAATAGTGGAGGATGGGATAAAAAGAAATAAGCTTAAATTTCAGACAGAAAATTTCAGACTGGGTGTTATTTAATAAATATTACTACCCATAAGAAATTCTATTTAGCTTATTCTTCGTAGTATCTAATTATGTATTCTCATCTTAAACAGTTGTAGAACCTTTGTCTAGGATGACATCAGCATGGCTTAAAGGGGACTAGAGCTTGTCTTGAAGTGCTTAACTCTATAATTTTGGCCAAAAGCAAAATGGATATCATGGGATGAAGAAAGTGTTCTGTAGTTACTGTGCGTATATAATGGAAAAGGTAGTTACTGGAGCATCTTAAACTCTAGCTACAAATGCTTTCAAATTAGTTGTTACTGTTGTCCTGTTAAATTAATTGATAAAGGGCTTACCTGTTGCACCATATATATTGGCTACTCGGTATCCCCCAAAAGTTAGATTTGCAGCTTTAACTATCAAAAACGTGCATGTTGAAGTTTGCTTAGCTCTTTTGTATAAATAACATATTTTTGTTCTTTTTCTCCCAGTTTCTATGGAGATTTTGGACCTTTAAATTTGGCAATGTTATACAGATACTGCTGTAAACTAAATAAGAAATTAAAGGTAAGATTTGTTTAAAAACAATGTTCCTATTTTTGTTTGGTTTGAAATTCAACTAAAACTTATTATCCAGTTTGAAGGTAGTTGTTAGGTGCTCATTATCTGGATGGTTATACTAAGCTTTAAAGTTATGCTCTGTTCTGAATTCCTTTCCCTCTGAAGAATGAAAAAAATGAATATGCTTTCATTGTTGCTTAGCAGGTGAGGCACTGAAGGATGTGTTTACCTTTTTTCATAACCTTACAGTTTCAAGACAATAGTAACAAAAAACAGTCTTGGATATTTCATGGGTTTGCAGCTAATGAAGTGGGTATGCTAGTATGAATAACTGAAAAAATAGATACTAAAAAACCAAGCAAACAAAAATCCCCACACCCATGAACAGGAACAAAACATGGGCCCTGAAATCACATTATATAAACTCAATCTCACTCAGTGGAAAAGTTAAAACTTCTAAATCTGATTCAATTTAATAAAATATTGCTTCTAATAAGCGTTGCTCTTCACTAGAGATACCAAAATTTTCTGTCTTCTTTGGATGCCACAGTAGCTTTTTCTTTTGACTGCGAAGTGTTTGTCCTTTCTTTATAAAGTTGTATAGAATCTCTAAGCACAGCAGTTAATTCTTAAGATCACCATGACTGAGGCTTATTTTAACAACACTACCCTCTCATAAAATCACAAGCCTGATGTGGGTTGACCCTGTCCAGAAACAAAAACACCTGGCAGCTGCTCACTCATTCCCACCCAACCCCAGTGTGGGACAGGGGAGAGAATCAGAAGAGCGAAACAAGAAATACTTGTGGATTGAGATAAAGACAGTTTAAGTGGAGGGATAAGAAGTTGGGGGGAAGAAAACAAGTGGTGCAAAGGCAGTCGCTTACCACCTCCCACCAGCAGACCAATGCTTGGAAGTCTCTGAGCAACTGCTAACTTAGAAAGACTGCTCCTCAGTTTTGTTGCTGAGCATGGTGTTATATGGTATGGAATATCCCTCTGGTCAGTTTGGGTCAGCTGTCCTGGCTATGTGCCCTCCCAGCATCTTGCCCACCCCAGCCTACTTGCTGGGGGGGCAGAGTGAGAAACAGAAGGCCATGATGCTGTACAGGCATGTTTGGCAATAGCTAAAACATTGACGTGTTATTGTGTTACCAATGCAGTTTTAGTCACAAATCTAAAACACAGACCATGCAAGCTGCTGTGGAGGAAACTGAACTCCATCCCACCCAGGCTCAGTGCACTGAGCACATAGCTGTAGATTTAACCTGGTCTCCAGATGCCTGTGAAAAAGCAGTTTGCAGCATGTATAGAAAAGGTATCAACTACACAAATGAAAAAGATGTTTTAATTCCAAAGTACTAATTAATATCACTTGTGTGCAAATATCAAGGAGACCCTTCACTAAATATTATGGATTTGAAATCTTAATAATGTAAAATATTAGACCTGTTACTGACAGAAGGGAAAATGGGACAACAGATGTGATAACATTGGCCACTGTTAAGAGGATTCCTGTATAAAAATGACATGTTTTTGGACTAATGTTTGCTGCACAAATGAAACCATTATGTGAGTTGATTCACACTATTTGCTGCTTCCGGGAGCATGCTGATTTAGTTACTCTTAAGAGGAGGTTCTGCAGATCAAGGGATTTGTAGAGTTGCTATAACCTTTCTACAAAAAAAAAAAGTAAATTTTCTAGTGAAAATTTACACTGCTGCTTAATACAGAAGCTTAGTTATAAATAAAATTAAACTCTAGTATTTCTAATTTTGAATGCCTATGTTCATATTGGGAAAACATTGGATTTGCCCTTTCTATGTTAACACTAAATAGAGCTTATAAATACATTATTTTATCACTCTGTTTTCCAGTGCCACTGTCCCATTTGAGCACATTACCAATGGTGCTTACTCACTAGGAATCTGGGGGGTTTTTTTGGCCTTAATTCTGCTGTTTGTGAGTTATTAAAGATGGTCAAGTCTGCTCTGTGAAGTCGTCGCTCCGGAGAAGAACCAATAATAAACCTACCTTTCTAAATTTCACTGCGCTTTATGAGAATTAAAGACATTAGTTCTGGTTTTTCCAGGTTCACATTAGGACTGTGATTAATTTGGGGCCTGAATACAGTCTTGTGTGTCACTGTTGGTATTTTTGTACTTGAACTAAAACACATTCAAACTGGACCCTACATACCAAGAGTTTCACCCAGAAAAGAGCACAGCTAATAAATACCTCGGGACTTGGGGGGACGGGAGGGTGGTTATGATTCAATATAAACAGTCTTTAGTCTCGTTATAGGATTATCATCAGTATTGAAAGAGACAAGCTGCTTGTGATAAATGGCTTGTAATTGTGACGGTACAAAAATTGTATATTATAATGGAAAAAATACACAAGGGAGCTAAATTGAAACTAAATTAGTAATTATCATTTGCAGAGTTGATTTGGCAATCTGTGATGTCATTTTAATGTAATTCTTATGTTTTTTGAAAGAAGCAAACACACTCACAATGCTAGGGTGAAGAGTACAGATGGTCAGGAACAGGACAGAGAATTCTCATGCAGATCAGCTGTAGTGTCAGTTAGGAGGAGGTAGTATTTGTTGCTGCTACCTTACCAGAGGCTAATTCCAAATGGGTTAATTTAAACTACTAGTGCATAATGGAGAAGGGCAGCCTGATAGTGCAACCACTTGAAAGTAATACCTGAAATCAAACCGCTAAAGCTTGCAATACCATCTGAGTGATATAGAAACTTGTACGTTAACAGATTCCAGTTTGGCTGATTGGCACTACCCCTGAGGTAGGCCAGCACCTGCTAATGTAAGCTTTGCTCTTTTAATAGTTAAAATATATGCCAAACTCTGTCCTAGTTTAGATGCTATCCGCAGTGGGTAAGCGGGCTTGTTAAGACCAAATCCCAGGGCTGAAGTATGCATCTGGTGTGTACTATAGGCCTAGCTGCAAAAGACTACTGCTCAGCTTCACTAGCTGAGAATCAGAGACTCACAGTTTCTGCTCTTCTACCCCTCACCTTCTCATGTCTGTCCTTCACAAGTGTCCCTGAGAGGATTCCTGAGGCCTGAACAAGTGTAAGACAGAAGTTAATGACCTGTGACTTACCTGACAGCAAGGCATTGATGCAATGAGCAACTGCAGCAGCAGGAATGTGGTAATTCACACGTGGCACCGGGAGGACATGTGGGCAGCCTGTGGTCAGCGTTTCAGAGATGGGAAATGTATGTTGGACTGAAGACATGGAGAAAGTCCTGTTGGACAACGTGCTGCTTGCATACCCTTGCAAGGGGTAACCGTGCCCAATGACCCACAAGAAGAGTTGGCTGATCATAGGACGTAAAAGGCACTGCAGAGTATAATTTTCTGGAAATCCAACCTCTGCTGCTGGGTGGTTGCTGTTGCCACACTGCAACACTTTTGGGACCCTGAGGCATATGGTGATTAAGCCCTGATGATTCCTGCCATGATTTGGAGTATGCAGATCATACTGGTTTGGTATGCACTTCATATAGTTTCCTTATGAGAAGAGTCTTTAAGAGAAGCATGGCAGAAAATAAATTATTCATAAAACGTGATAGTTTTTCTGTGGATATGGTGTCTCAAAAGGAATTTAAGACTTAGACTTTTATTAGGTTTAAAACTTCTATGACTAGGAACAGGGGAAATGAGATTTATATTAACAGGGCCTGTAGTGATAGGACAAGGAGTAATGCTTTTAAACTAAAAGGGGGTAGTTTTAGACTAGACATGGGGAGAAAAGATTGGTTTTTTTGTTTTGTTTGTTTTTTTTTTTTTTATTATGAGGATGATGAAACACTGGAACAGGTTGCCCGGAGAGGTGGTCAATCATCCCTGGAGATGTTCAAGGTCAGGTTGGACAGGGCTGCGAGCAACCTGATCTCATGGGAGATGTCCCTGCTCCTTGCAGGGGGGGTTGGGCTAGATGACCTTTAAAGGTCCCTTCCAACCCAAACCATCTGTGATTCTAAGATCTCATTAAGACAAACCCCACAAACTTTCCCTCCAAGTCTTTCATGTTTATCTATTTCTGGTTTGGGAGATGGAGTAGATGTGGAGACGGTTTTTTGCTTTCCCCTCTCCTTTCTTGGAGGACAGGTGAGGAAGGAGAAGGGTGCCAGTTTGAAATGTGCTAATGGCAGACCAACATTTTAAAGTAAACTGTTGTATTTTTATGCTGGCTGATTTTAAAAACAATAAATAGTTCTGAAGAGCTGAAGAATTTGTTCAGATATCCTTTTGCTGAGAAAGTTGGAGCTAAAGTCCTGTTTCTGCTTTACAGGAAAACCTTTCTGACCTTGTTATGTTTGTAATATTTTGATTGCTGATTGCTATGGAGATGATCTTGACTAGCCAAGTCAACAGCAAGAAAAAATGCTTAGCTGTGCTGTCTTCCTACTTGTTCTTTGAATTCTGTTTAGGGAAAAAAATGCTTGAATATGCAACTGTGATTCATTTATGAAACAAGTTTGGTTTTTCCCATATTTAAATAAGTCTGATTTCATAAAAACTTTTTAAAAAAACCTGCTGTGTTTTATGTGTGTATAGCCTTACAGAATCTTATATCAGAAGCAAGGGTAATCAGAGGGGGACTGTAACTGAGATAAATGATACAAAATTATTTGCAATTATGTTGTTATATTATCTCTAATTATAGCTGTTCTGTAAAGAACTTGTATTGAAAAATTCTTTGTTGTAACATTTTTTGATTCTTCTGAGTTGCACAGTATCTAAGGGAACTAAAGCCCTAATCTGTTCAGGTGGAGCTGTGGAGCTGTAAAAACAGTCACCTTAAATAACTGTCTTTGACACTTTAGTAACTGAGTCTAGACAAATGAATAGACTTAACTTATTAAACATGGTTAGAAAATCAGTTTTTAGAAAATGAGATCATATAGATTAGTATTGAAATTAAAAGTGTACTGAGTTGAGAATTTGTGTGTCAATGGTAACAGAGGCATTGCATAGACGCTCCAGCAAACACTTACTGTAAAACTTGATTTTTCTGTAACTTGTTTGCTAATAAAAACAATAGTTTGGTTTATAGGCTGCTGAAAAGTCAAATCCCGATGCAGTTTTCCTCTGGTTGCTATGCTAATAAGCAGTTAATGTCGATTTTCAATTTTGTGTTAAAGCTTTAGTCAGGATTCAAAAAACACTTAAATGTTTCGTATAGCAATATGGGTCATAAGGATTAAACCATTAAGTTTTGAAAATGAAGCAATTAAAAGCATGTGTTGCTTTCAGTTAAATTTTCTGTGAACTTTTAAGGTGAGCTGTCACTTTTTGGCTACTTCAGGTATGAAAGTGTTTCAAAATTTGAATTACGTGATATACTCATATGATTTTAAAAGTCTATTCTGTAAAATAAAACAAGAAATAGGGTCTTATTACATAGAACTTTTGGCTAACTAGCAGAATATGCTTTTTGCAGTTTAAAATAGTGTTTCAGGTGAACTGTAAACTGTTGCAAAGAACTTCACTTTAAAATAAGTAGTAGTCAACGAGTTATAATTGAGGTTCTGTCACTGTTGCATAACTACTGTAATCTTATCCCACCTACACATCATGGGTGGAATTGTAGTTAGAGAACACTAAAATTAAAAAATTGAGGAGGGGGAAGAAAGGAGAGATCTTAAAATACTGGGGTTAATTTTGTCAAGTTTTAATAATAATTGAATGCTTCTCTAATTAAATAACTACTTGTGCTTTGTATGTTTGCATATACACTGAGGGAGATGTTGCTGTTGATTTCAAGACACGGTGTCTTCCAATCAACCAGCTATTTCTGGAATTACAGTCCTGTTTAAATATACTCAGGTACATTAACTTTCACTCCTTCCACCGATGGAAGTTGTGGGTAATAAGACCAGACTGGAATGTACAGTTAGACCTGCTGTTAAAGGTGCTGCATCTGTTGGGGGTGGCAGTAAGAAGCTTGCTGCGATACAGACATCGGTTTTCTCCTCAGTTTATCAGCTATTTGGGCTTTTTTGCAAAATTTGATTCTGTGGTTAAAGCTATCCTAAAATTTGCAACACAATCGGAGTTGACATTTACAGATTTCTGGAAGGGAAATACAGTTGGCACTACATAAATAAACAAAACACAGTCCTGCAGCAGTTACCTTATCTCCTACTCTCTAGTGTCATTAGTACCATTAGTAAATTAAAATTGTCAAATTGGACTTAAAAAACTGAAGTTGGGTAACAGCAGCACTGGTATAAAGGCAGTTTATAAAATGTGCAACTTCTAGAAATAGAAGTGCACTTCCAATATTTAGAAGCAGAATCCAGTATGTCTGATGATGACTTCTCAAAACTGTAGTAGTGCTGTAGAAATGTGTTACGAAAAACATGAGTGATAGTGTTGCAGAATATAATAAAAGTGTAGCAGTTCATGAAGCTAAAAAAATAATGCAACAAACTGTCCAACTTACCATTTTTAAGTGACAATTTTCTCTCTCTGGCTTTAAGTAGTTTTGCTGCAGTTTGTCATTATTGTTCTTTTGTGGTGCTTGTGGTCTTGTTTTCAATAGGAGTTTTGTCCACAGGATTCTGACAGAGGCTTCTTTTCTTCCAAAAGAAAGAAGAATTGCAAGTGTTACTGGTTTTGTCTTTGCCTAGCCTTTTTTTTTCAGGCTTTTCGCTTGTGCAATCATTTCTCTTTTTGTGGAGACTTTCCAAAGATGTCTATCACCCTGTTTTTGGGTAGGATAGATGGAAGAGTGGTGTTTAACTTAGAAAATGCCTGTAAGACTGATTGCTTTGGTTTTTATCTTCTTTACAGAATTATGTGCTGAAGAGATTTAACATATAGGAGGGTGTTTTAATCTGAAAATTTCAACGTCTTTAATCAACGTGCATAAGCTATTGTTCAAATATTTAAACAGGGGAAGAAATGCAGTATCTTATGTTGAACATTTTGGTTCAACTGCATTTTATAGGATATTTTTGTACAACAATCTGAGAACTGCCCTGATACAGTGGCTGTTTTCCTGCACTCTTATCTATAATTTAAGAAGATTGTTCACAGTATCAGTAATTTTTCTCCTTTAATTTTAAAATCTCTCTATAAGAATTTTTTTCTGACTTATTTTTCAGTTTTGGAAGTCACTTTTAAAACTATTTTTAAAGTGCATTCTTCTCTCAGTAAATATGCTGCCCTTTTTTTTTTTTTTCTTCTAACAGTATTTCAGTCTATCAAGAAAGAAGATAGTGTACTATACCAGTTTTGACCAGCGGAAACGAGCAAATGCAGCGTTTTTAATAGGTGCATATGCTGTAAGTATTATTTATCACATGGATACCTCTAACCTTCCTTAAGAGGTACATGCTATGTGTAAAATAGCATCTCAAGGGATGGTCCTTTAGGGAGTTAAACAGATGATTGTCATTTGATTCTTCTCTAAGCTGTCTCTGGAAGTATTGCTGTATGAGTATGGGAAGCCCTGTCTTTGGCACTTCAATCCATTTACTTTACTACACAGGCAGTGGCTTTGGCAGGTCACATGCATGTTTCCCATTGGATACCATTTTCCTGAATGTCAAAAATGCAAACCACAAACTTACCCCTAAACTTGACTGTCTTAGGATCAATTGCTGCTCATAGCAGTAGTGAGATTCATACTGGGGAGGAGAAAGCTTTTTCTCACAGCCCTTCTTAAAGTTACTAGACCAGAGGCATAGTGATTATTGGATGGATTTCTTTTCTTAGTTAATTTTCGTAGCCTACCCAGAATAAGGGGAAAATTTAAGTATTTCAGCCTTCTGATACTGCAGATAACAGACAATACACAGGGCCATCTTACTTACACAAGTCAAATTTATTACGATAGCTGGTAAGTTTTCATACTCCCAAGCTGACACTTGCACAGCTACTTGTATGTCTTCATGGCAGTGTAGCTCAAACTTCAATTTCACCTTCCTCCTCTACTCTCCAGAATTGGAGCACACTTGTGGAAAAGTCAGAGTCTTTGCAATAGCATGTTTTATGCTGATGAAGTATTGAAACTAACGAGCTGTTGGTGCTGAGGTGATGTCCTCGTGGTCAGCTGACTTCTGGAAGTCTCTGTTAAGTCAGGCTTTATGCTGTATGAAAGGTGGTATATTGATGTCAGAACTGAGGTCATGCTGAAGGCAAAGTAGGTGCAGATTATAGTATTGAAAGAATTTAGGTAGCAGATTCTTGTAATTAAACAAAATATTTTACTGCAAGTATGACGATAGTGTGTACATGCTCTTGAGAAAGATCTATTTAAATTTAAAGATGGAAAAAAAATTTGGGATAAGTTCAAATTTTAAAAATCTTTGGGTTAGATTTTTAACTCTTGGGAGTAGACCTGGTGGAACAACTCTGAGAAAGGAATAGTAATAATAAATGAGTTAAAATATTCTAAGTTTGTTAACGTTTTTACATTAACCTTTTTTAAGGTTATATTCAATAATATTGGAATTAATTTCCAAATCTGTGTTTTATATGCTGTTTAAGGAGTCTCCAAATTTGATAGTGTATCTTTATAAGCTTTACTATCCTTCACATCCAAAATCTGTCTGAATTGTAGCATCTTCAGTAGTGATTTCCACATTATAGTTTGTAAAGAAGCTTCACTTGTTCCATTCGGACTGCTTTTTGTTTTATGTTTGCATCATATCTCCAGTTCTGAATTTAGAAAGATTCACTTTATGGTTTAAAGCTCATCTACATAAGCCTATAGCTAGAGAACACTTATCTAGCACGTATGTAGATTACAGCATCTAATTGCCTTCACTGGATTGCCCTTGTGTGATCCTGCCTTCACCTTCTGATACATCTTAGAAGCCTTGGAGAGGGTAGGACACTGGCATTTTGAAGAGGATGAGACTCTCTTTATTCCCCTTTGTCCAGTCCTTGTTACATGACAGTATTAGCTAGACCCAAGGAGAAAGCACTACTGTCCACAAAGATAATTTCTTGCAAAGCCAGGTTGTCGGAACAGAAAGGTAAGGAGATATGTAAGGTGCAAGGCAGAATTCCAAGCAGAGGACTGCTCAGCTAAGTAAGACTATGCCATGTTTACAATATTTAAGACTTAAACATGGGAACAGTCTGGTATATTTGGTAGTCCTTATTTGAAGGAGCTGCTCAGCAGCCAAAGCTAGGGATAAGGACACGCACTGGGGGGAGAGCAGCAGAAATGCTTCTAAAGAAAGTCAAGAGGGGGAGCACATAGTATGTGTACCATGATGTGACTGTGTGTGTACTCCGTACTGGATATCAGGTGGTACATCACAAGTTGGTAGCTTATGTGTACAATGTGCCACAACTGGATGCATATTTAACCCTTGCCTAGTCTGTTTTAAGCTGCTTATAGCTCTTAATTGCTAGCATATACAAGTGACCCACATCTGCATTTGATACTGTTACTCGCCTGTCAGACTAGAAGATGTTTTAAGTATCTTCTGCTTATTGAAGATATTATGTACCAAGAATAATTCTTTATTAATACAGTGTTACCAGTTCAAATAAGTATTTATTCTCTTGTTGAAAACACCTTAGTCACTTTCCAATTCATCTCATTTTAGTATAACATGAGAAAACAGTTTGCACGAAGGTATCCAGTGTTACATACTTACGTCATCCCAGAATTATTTCTATAGATGCATATTCCTAAACTAGCAAGTGTTATTAGAGTTCATTCACCTTCTGATTGATACTAATGCAAATAAATTCATTAAAATAATATTTTTTATTCTAAAAACGTTTTTGATGACCTGCCTAATATTCTGATTTTTGTTTTTTAACTGCAGAAGCTTAGCTTTTATAATCCAGACATATTCATTTCACACTCAAGAAAGAATACTTGCTTTTTTGGAGGGTTTTACCTGTAAATGCTATTTTCAGTCAGATGCAGTAGATGCACACTCCTGGGTTACATGATAGGGGAAGTTCCTGACCTGAAGGAAACTAATAATTTTCTTCAGTAAAAGAGCTGTTTGTCAATTTGATCTTACTACAATTTGAATATCCAAATTGTGACAGAAATGTCTCTTTGATTTAAGATCTTCTAGATTTTATGTCTTGTCTTTGATTATACAAGCTTTTTGAGACGAGAAAGTCTCATAGCTATGAACTCTACCAATGTGTGAAAGTTTATTGAGAAGGCTTGTTTTATTTGTCCTGGTGTTTAAGAATTAAGTGTAAAATGAAACGTGAAACACTGGATCAGGTTCTAGGAATGGGTTTCCAGTGGTGATTATGTAAATTAGTGTTCCATTAAACAGCTTCTTGAACATGTTGAACTGAAACACCCTGTAGCTATTACAATATTTTAATAAGTCATAAGTTTAAGCAAAAATTAAGTCTTAAAACTTTATTGGCAATAGTTTACCTCTTTGTAAATTGCATCTCACAAAGATGTTTTCTAAATTTCAGCTTTACAATGGACTTTCAATACGTTTGGGCTAATCAAGTCCAGTTGCTAAATTATTATCCTTGCTTTTAAGAATTTTGCAAAAATTACTTCTGTCATAAAATTCAGATTAAGAAGAAAAAAAATATTTAAAGTGTTACAAGAACAGAACAACATGCAGACTTCTTTGATCTTACAAAGAAGTTCAGAGTTTCTGCTAAATGGCCAAGGCTGCAACAAATACTGTTCAGTGATGTCAGAAACAGGGTGCTACTAGGTTTTGCAAAGTCTTACCAGGTGCCACAGAGAGTATCTTGAAGCTGGTATTGCTTTGCTTTTCCCTTCATTTGTTTGGAGACTTATTTTACTTGTTAGGTTTTTATGTAGTCTTCCACAATAGTTAACTTTAAAAAAGTCTTTTAAAATTGTTT
The DNA here is from genome assembly GCA_011801015.1 of Ardeotis arabs. Taxonomy (NCBI): domain Eukaryota; kingdom Metazoa; phylum Chordata; class Aves; order Otidiformes; family Otididae; genus Ardeotis; species Ardeotis arabs. The sequence goes on along the minus strand of JAAGAY010004190.1, from coordinate 3,898 downwards.
TTAAATAGTATTAAAAGTAATTTCATGCATACCAAAACTAAAGTAGCCTGATTTGATGCGATTTGTCCCTAGTACTTTCTAGGGGGAAGAGAGGTGAGAGGGAGTAGGTTTAACTAAATTGCACTGAAGTGATTGTATGAACTCCCCACTTGTCCTCAAAGAATTAATTCTCAGAGGAATTGTGAAGGAGAGTGCATTTTCTCCTGTCTGATAACATGGATGAATTGGGGGCTGGGTCCCGCTTTCCATATTCTCAAGGTATTTGTTATGTTTCTTCTCTGGTTGTAAACCAGGGCACCTCTACCTGGTTGTGTACTCTGCTATCTGATAAGGTTTGAATTCCCTGGGGAGAAGAGCAGGAGGAATACTGGTCTGTTTGTACTGGTGACTGCTCTTGTAATTCTAGAGAAATGGGGCAGGGGGAAGAGAGAACATATATGGATGACACTTGTCCCTCCTGGTAAACTTAGAGCTTGAATTCTACCCTTAAGCAGGCAAGTAGTAGTAATCTCTTGATTTGTGGACCAAAATCTGACTTTTGAGCAGTCCTGGTGAAACATAATGCGTTCATACTGTGACAAACTCTGAAAAGAGAGCCAGTGAGCTCTTTTTCCTTTTCCTTGTAGATAGCAGATGAGCTGGTCATGTTTCTTTCTCACAATTACTGTAAGTGTGTATTTTGCTAGTAATAGCTTTTGTTAGACTTCTGTAATGCCAATAAGGGAGAAAAGCTGTTGAGTTCTTAAGTTTGTAGTTTTATCACATCAAATGACTGGGTCCCACCTGTGGAGAGCTTTATCTTTTAACCATGTAATTATTCAGGAAGTTGAGAGTGTAAGAATGGAAATGTCAGAGAAAAAAAAAACAGAAAATTTTCAAGATTTGCATAATCTGTTTTTTACAGGTAGCAGTGCCACATGTTGTAATAGTGATGGTGGGGAAAGGGAGAACAACCTTATTCCATGTAAAACAACTCTCGCAAGAGAATAGTTACTATCTGGAATGTGACTTCTTTTTAAGGGCTTTTACTCACATTATTTCTTAAATACAGGTTCAGTTTATATGAACTGTTCACTACAGGGTCTTTGTGTTGTTTTTCTTTTTTTAACTTGTAGATGTTGCAGAATGAAAGCACTCCAGAAAATCATCATAATAGTTTAAAAAATGAAGCTAAGTGTCAGTTGCTGAGTTTTCATTGATAAAGATGAGTCAGAAAATGGTCTCTCGGGTTTTTCTTAATGGATATCACTACTTTTTAAGTACTAAAGATATGCACTCTAGTGTTTCCTTCTCCATTTCATTATCATTATTCCTTCAGTTATTGCATTATTCTTGACATCTGTGATACTTTTGTTTTTCAGCAGCTCTCTTCAATGTTTCTTTCCCTCTCTCCTTCTGTGTTCTTAATACATTTTTCATCTTTCCATCCTGATGTCTTTATTATGAGCTTTTATGAGCTTTGTGGACAGAGAAGTGTTTAGCACTAAGAGTGTTTAGTTCAAAATGTCACGTATATGTGTCTTTGAGCAGAGACAGCTTTGAAGTACCATAACTTCTGTGAAATAAAAACTGCAGCACTGGGAAAACATTTGGCCCTGCTTCAGATTTCTGACTTCCTACTGTGTGAGATGGAAACTCAGCTTTCCCTGAAGTCCTCTGAACTACTCTCTAAGGATCTTTTTACTACAAGCAGGAATTTAGGCTTTAAAAGTAAACTAATTGATGTGATTATTGATATTAATTGACATGAATAGAGTCAGTATTTTTCTCTGAAATACACCCCCTACAAAAATCTATTGCACGGGATGCATTGTTCTTAAATGCAAAACCTGTATGGTGAGAGGGACTAGAAAGGAAATAGAAAGGAGATTTCTTTCACATACTAAAATAATCTTTTACAAATGAGTGTGAAAACACAATAGCATTGCTGTGCCACAGGGGTTGAAAGCATAAAGTTGGTGCCATTAGTTAGCAATCAGTGCTGTAGACAGACTGTTACAGCTTAAAAAATAAAAAGAAGTGGGCCTCTCCACTTTTTAAATTAAGTAAATGCATATATCCACTAAGTAAATCTCTGAATCTGTTTCAATATTAATAATTACTGGTTTGACCCTAACAACAAAGAATGCAATAATTGAGTTATAAACAATTGTTCTGATAAGACAGAATAAATTTATTTTCATATGGAAATTGTGGTCTGTTTTGACGGTGGAAGGTTTCAGGAAACCTTTGCTTTCAGAGGTTCAGGAGCAGGGAATATGTAAGTTTGAGCAAATACAGAAACAATAACTTTGAGAAACATGTAATTTGGACACTTGCTAAATGAAGCAACAATATTGACACTGCTGCAGTATTGAGATTTAACATTTGAAGATAAGCGGGGTTTGTTCTTTTTGGGTACTGATTAAACTGATCTGTGCTGTCAGTGTGACCACGATGAGTGGAGCAGCAACATTGGAGGCTGAGACTGAAATACAGCTCCGTGTTAGGAAATTGGTCATTTGAAGGCAAATCAGTTTGTGTAAAGGGTTTTGATCCCAAATTAGACCAGTTGTTCAAAGCAGTGAAATAGGTGGTAGTTGAAGAACAGATGATTCTGGACCCTCTTTTCATTGTGTCATGGCAAAGGGTTTTTCAGAGTTTTACTTAAGTTAATTTTTTGTTTGTTTGTTTCATGCTTATCTTCTGTCCGCCTTGTCCATGCTTGAGGAAGAAATGTGAGAATATCTACCTGCCATGTTGACATCTTACAGAATACCAAGAATCACATTAACTTGAGATGTTACTCTAGACATAAAGCAAACTGCAAATATTCTGGGAGTGACCACCACTTACCTATATTCTAATGTGTTCAAGGTCAAAAGTTGAATAAATCTTTTAGATCAAGAACTAGCCTATGTCTTGGTTAGGAAAATAATTATATTCAACAATGTACTATATGTGGAGCTAAAAAGTAGCCATGCCATGTAGGTGCTAGATGTAAGGTGAGTTGGGGGGAAATGGCTACGAAAATTGTGTGGCTTCATTTACAAAACATGTTTGTGCACATGAAATATGCCCTCCACAATGGATGAAGTCTTTTTTTTTTTTTTTTTTTGGTAAATAGTGCACTTACTTACTTAATATATATTCCAAGTTAAATTTATTTTAGGACTAGTTTTACTGTACAAATAATAGTTGAAATGCAACAGGACGTGGTTGTATTCTAATTTCTTAAGTAAGCAAGCTGAGCTGCTAGTGTCCTGTGATAGCAGAATGAGCCTTGGCATAGGATGTTACATTAACTGTATGTTGGTCTCATAGTAACAGGTTCAACTTGTTGAATTGGATATTTTTGTTAATTAGTAGTTTGATATCGACAATTAGGAATCAAAAATTATTTGTGTTGGAAAATCTTCCATTGAGCTGTGGTGGAGAAATGTTTCCTTTGTCAGCTGCTATGATAATGTTTTGACTCATCTGAGGCTGGACAGAGAACTCCTACATAGATACCTGTTTGTCATCTTAGTATGACATTGAGTCTGTCTTAAAGTCTCTCAATTGCAGCAATATGTGGTGTGTTGTTTTTTTTTAAGGGGGGAAATGACATAAAACAGAAATACCAGTTTCTGTTGACTTCTGAATGTTTTACTTTGTGTAGGTATGTCTCTTCTGACCTATAAATGGCATAGGAGTTGGTCATAAAGGTGTACAGTATACATTCTTAAGAGTTTAGTGGGCCAGGGGAAGCGTACGTGTGGTTAACGACTTCAGGCTCAGAGCTTAATTTTTTTCCTCTCCCCCCACCCACTTTAGGTAATATACTTGAAGAAAACACCAGAAGAAGTTTACAGAACACTTTTGTCTGGATCTAATCCACAATATCTTCCATTTAGGTATGTGAACATGAGAAATGGGC
>JAAGAY010004189.1:0-27854 GCA_011801015.1 Ardeotis arabs | reverse complement strand
GGGGGGGGGGGGGGGGGGGGGGGGGGGGGGGGGGGGGGGGGGGGGGGGGGGGGGGGGGGGGGGGGGAGGAGGCGCGGCCCCGCCCTCCGAAGGCGCCTCCCGAAGCGGCAGGGGCTGGGCCGCGACCCCGGCGGGTCGGAGGTGCTGGTGGGGCGGTGCGGGGTCTCTGGTCACTTGTAACAGCGCAGGTGACCGGCAAAGTGCTCGGTCGCAGCTTTAGAGAGCAGCGCGTCGAGCCTCCTCGTTCTCCCCGTGCCCCCGTTGCGCTCTCCCTTTTGGGCTGCTCTTAGCGATTGCTCAGAAAAGCCTCCTCCCCTCATAGGGCGATGGAGAAATCGCAAATGTGCGTGTTTAAGGTCCATAACTTTCCCGCTGATCACATGTGACCATCATAAGCTTTTTCTAGTGGTAGGCTTTACGTCTTTTCATTATTTAATAAGTAGAGATGAAGTAACAACCTGAGATATTAATGTGATTCCGGGCCTGTGAACTGCGTTGCCTGCCAGGCTGTGAACACGTGACAAACTGTAATGCCTGCACAGAAAAGTGAAAGCAGTGATCACATTTGGGGTTGTGTTGTGCTGACCCTGACCTGGCCGCGCACACCTCACCTCCCGGCTCCGCCATGGCCTGGCCTCCTCCTCGGGCTCTTCACCAGCCTGCAGCTGATGTAGTCGCTGCCCCCGGGCCTGCTCCGCTCGACTCACCAGCTTCTCTGGGCTGCAGCTCCTGGCGAGGGCCCTCGCGCTCCCCGTCGCCTCCCGGTACGGTGCAGCTCCCCCACTGCTCCCCGCAGTGACCACGCCTTGGTACCTCAGTGACTGTAAAGCCGCAGGGCAAAGCTTGACCTTCCGTCACTGGCCAGCTTGACAACAGCAGCTCAAGTTCAGCCATCTTCCCACCAGGATCACAACGAGCTCATGTGTTCTGTGTTTTGTAAGTACTACCTTTATTTTGAGGCCTAGATGTATGGGGTTTATTTATCTCTCTGTACTGTAATATCTGGTATTTGTTTGAATTCACCTCAGTGATCTGGATCAGTGACCTGGCCTCTTCATTATCTGCCTTTGTGTAATCCACAGTAATTATCTTAGATGATTTGATGTTTTCTTCTAGCTCATTGATAAAATGTCAAGCAGTGAAGGACAAAGAACCAATTACATTAGGATCCTCTCAGAAGGACTTCAGCTGGCTGACAATTTCCTTCTGACTTCTCAGTTATTAAGCCCTTAAAAGTATTGTTGTAATTTCTTAATACATCACCACCTAGAATATAAGGATTCCTTGCTAGTTTATTTTCTCTTAACCAAAAAATCTTAATTTATACTCATTAACTACTAGTAAAATAATTTGCTTTTAAGAATTCAGTAAAAACATTCTGATTTTTAAGTCAATCCCATAATACTGGCAGGTCAAAAACTCAGTTACTATCGTTCTTATATTTTATTTTTTATAGCTAGTTGCAAATTGATTAGGAATTTCTTACTAATTATGAGAAACTTGTGCTTTCTAACACATAGCTGAATATTACTCTGTTCTACATAGTTGTAATAAAAAATTAGTATTACGCTATCTAGAAGTTGGCATCAGTTATTGTTTTAGCAGAAGCCTGACTATGCAAGCTAACAAAAGAAATTTCTAAGACTTTATGAAAAGAAAAAAACAAAATAAATACATATTATTTCCAATGAGTAGATTTTTTTTTTATTTGGACTGAAATTATTTTATTTTCTCTGAGGTTAGCATGATACAATACAGTTTTCCAGAGAATGAGGAAATACGCCAGTTTTGTGTTACGGACACAAAGGCATTACTTTAAATAAAGTCAGGCAACAAGGTGGGCCACAGCTCTGACCTAAGGATTGCACTTGCCCTAATATTGTACTTGAATAAAAATACCCTCAAGTTTATTGTTCAAGGATTTTTTCCAAGTTTTACCTCCCCTGAAAGAGTCTACTGGTGTCTTGTATAGAAAAGGCCATGATCAACCCACGATCCTCTGAAAAGTGACGGAGATGTAGAAAAGAGCACATAGGAAATCCTAAGCAGGCAGGAAAAAGGGATGATCATAAGCCTGCCAAACAGCTATCAGAATAATGGGGAATTAAATAAGCTTTACGGTTGCCCTTACAGTTTCCCATGGACTTTGTAAAAAATTATTATATTTACTTTCTTCTGTAGAAAATGATATTGAAGCCCATCTTGTGGAACTCCATGGTTATGCTCTTGTTTTAAGAAGGTCAACTCTGACACCAATGTAGACTTCAAATGAGTCCTGCAGTGTTTTTTTCCAGATTAGGAGTAAGACTGGGACGCTTGTGCCACATGTCCCAAGTCATGTAGTTGTCCTGACCAGTAGCACTCTGATGCCTTCAAGCAAAAGGTACCAGCCAACATTGTACGTACACGTACGGATTTTATATAAGCTTTCCTGTTGAGAACCATTTATCGGTCAGTCAGATATTATGGACTGTTCCATAAACAAACAATACCAATTAGTCTTTCACTTAAGAAGTTGGCTTAAAAACCAAGAATGTTAAGTCACAGTGCTTCTCCTACTCCTCATTTACTTACTATCCAGTTATTTCCTAATATGTAGCATAACAGTCCTTCAGGACAAGAAGATTTTTCTTATTGCATTTAAAAAATTAAGGAATGGGTTCTTGATTATTTGGCTGTACCTTTTCTTAGGACAAACTATTTCTTTACCTACTTTTTGAATTTAACTTTAGTTGATTTAATGGTGTTTTCCTGGCAGTGCTGCGCTACATCAACACTAAAATACCTTTATTTATATTTTTCTTTTATGGGGAGCTGTAAAAACTACTGGTTTTTTTTTTTTTCTTTTTCTGAACCAGCCATGCCATATAAACAATTTAAACCACATTTTTCTGTTTAGTATGTTAAAAATGTATATATATCATTTTAAACATATCAGAATAACTAGGTATTAAAAAAGAAATACGTCTAGACAAAATGCATGAAAGTCTAATCCCAATTTCTGTCAAGTGTGTAATTCAATATTAAAAAAAAAAAAAAAGAGGACTGCATTCTTGTTTAAAATAGCAGAAGGCAGAACACCCTGACACACTGATGCAATCTCTTAGCTCCTTCCACAGCGACGGTTTGTGGAATCCCATGTAACTGTTAGAGCAACAACAGCAGGTGTAACTGGGAAGTTTGTAACTTACATCCACACACCTCTAGTCCTTTATTATGTTTCAGTTCCTGCAGTAAGACAGGCAATGTACAAGTGGGTAAGCAGACTGCATCAGTAACATGCCATCAAGTAAGTGCAATAATACATGCATTCTTTTTTTTTCTTTTGCAATGAATGACTTTTGAAATGTTTCATGTTATTTTTATTACTAAAAAATTAAAAAGAAAGCAAAAGAAAATAATTGAAATTAATAACAAAAAAGCACGTACCAAATATTGCAACTTTCAGTTCTTAACTAACTGCTAATTTCATTTTACCTGTCTACAAATGTCGAGCATAGCATCTGCAAGTGCCTCACAGGCTGTTTTCTGAACCACCTCCCCACAGAAATCACTTTGCAGATTTTTACTGGCATGACTAGTTTTTTCTTCAGGCCCAGAAAGCCTGAAGGATCAGATCTGTTATCTGCTCAAAAATGCCATTTGTTTTTTCATTTACAGAGACAAACCCTGACATGAAAATACTAGGAGACTGAAACATACCTCTGCAGTCCCTTCAGTTGTTCACTGCAGACACAAAGGATGGAGCAAAGGTTGGGCAACTAGTGTCTTTTCCACCTTTCTCAAGCATAGAGCAAAGAGATGTGAAGATTTTGTTTCCTGTCCAAACATGTCAGCCAACAGAGAAGGGGATGAATACAAATTTAGTGTGCTTCTGGTCAAAGTTCAGCACAGAATCTTGTTCTCATCTGCCGACTGATACACACTGATCTTTGCGTACTCAGCTGTGTAAGACAGAGAAAGAAGAAATTACAAGTACAAAGTCTTACAGGTTTGTTTTTCTTTGCCTTGGTATCTGCAATAATTTAAAAATTTCCATGTCTTTCTCACAGCATCATATTTCAGTTTGTTTCTGCATTTACCTTGAAATTAAGTGTTAACTAAATTACTTGTAAAAAATCAGTGAATTTCGATAGAGCATTCCCTTCAAAATCCATTGTAATTCACAGTCTGGTCTTCACTGAAGACTGTATATTGGTATTTACTTCAATTTTTTTTGTAAATAAGGAGCAATGTTTTTTTATAATCAACACACTTTTCTTTACATTTCCAAGTGCAAAAATACACACAGTAACAGCCACAAAGTAACAACAACCTTATACAAAGAGAGTGGTGGTGAGCCACCTTACATTTATTCCTTACTTTTACAAGCAGTACAAATTGCAGGTGTTGGTACTGACATTTGCTTAATATGAAAATATATTTCCAGGAAAATATACACGATCAGGCATCTTTAGCAGTCATTTTCACTGTTTTCCTTCAGATTTTAAACACATGAGTAGAGGCAAAGAAAACATAATTGAAGTCGTATTAGTAATCATATAAAAATGGTTTTAAATGATGATGATGTTTTTTCACATTTTCTAGAACAGGTTGTTCGGTATAGAACTTGAACAGTGCTGTTCACAGCTGGCTTCTCTTTCTGATTTCTTTATTCTTCCACTCCCTGCGCACCTTTTGCACAGCCCCACGGCACTGCTTCTTCACACCAATATGATGCACCAAAATTCTCTTGTTTTACAGCACACAACCTGTCGTTCTGCTGCACAGCCTACTGCAGCCTTCTCATTTCCCACATAGAATGAGATGCAGATCTCAAATTATATCAAAAAGTGAAGCATTCCTGTTCCAATTTCATACAACGCACTGTATTTCAGACGTATTTTTATGCAGAAAGTCAAAGAGGAGGTTAGCAGTTAACTGCAAGATTTTAGTTATTTCACAAATTGTGAATTCTTTACTCATTTTTACATTATGTACTGTGATTAAAATCCAGTAGTATTAAGTGTAGTGAAGTATTTTTTTGAGTATTAGCCCATGCAGACTTACAGTACAAACAAGGCTATCTGTGTGATCAGAATTGTAAGTACAATTCTTTGGAAAATTTGTACCTTGGCAGTGTAACCTTAGATTTTTCTTTACTTTTTTGGTCTTTGCTGTAGTTATATTGTCTTGCCGTCTGTATTGGCATCTGTCCTGAAATTTCACATTCCTAGTTCCTATGTGATTCCATTTACTATCTATCCATCTTCTTCCATCCATCCGTCTCATTTGCCCTTATTCTATATTTTCATTCTCTTTGTGCTGTTTACACTCATTTGCTTAAGGGCTAGCACTGCCTTCTCCTCTTAGCAGTAGAGCTAGATCTCAAGGGTGTTTAAATCACTCTTGAGCATCACTCTTTTTTTTCTCTGAAATGAGGCATGTTTAGTTGGAAAACTCCTTCTTTCCTGTCATGTCATTTAGCTTTTTTTCATAATTATATATCACAAATATCACATTATAAGGAATGAAAATGCAAATATAGCTTTTGATGCAACAACAAGTCACTGACTGTTGGTTTTAGTTTGTACCTACAGAGATACAGACCAGTAAACCTCTTCTTCACAAAAGTAACTCATAAAAACAAACAGCTCTCTTTAGTGCTATTTAAGATCCTTCTCCATAATGGAGTTGTAGCAGAATTTTTTCACAAAAAGAGATAGTAGCATTTTTGCTATAAAGAGACCTTTATTAGATTGAGGGGCAGAGAAAATTTGGCTGCTACACAAGATTTGGAGATCTCGGTGCTCCTTTCACAAGAATCGAAGATGATAACTGATGAAGGGACCTTTGAGAGACTCCAAAACTATGTACACCTCTTATTTTATGTTAGTCTAATAAAAGTGTAGCTGCTTCTACATTCAGCTGTCTAGTTGTTGGCAAAAACTACATTTTTCAATAAATCATTTTCAAGCCTCTTTTGATATCTGTTCCCTTGTGTCAATGATAGGTTTCTGAAAAAGCAAGAGCAAAAAACTCTCCTAGGCTGTTTTTCACTGGTAAGTACTAGACAGAATGGATCCCAAATGCTGTCCTGCACTTACAAGCACTCGTAAGTGTATAACGTGCATATGGTAACAAAACGCCCAGTACTGTCTTGGCTAAGTAACATGACGTAGTAATTGAGGTACTAGCTGGAGCACGGGGACCTGAGTTGTGTTCTCAGTTGGTGCTCTTCTTTTCTCGTGTGTAACTCAAGGATGTCACTCCGGGCCTGTTCCCTATCCTGTTCCTCGTCTCGTTTCCTTGCAAGTTCTTCAGAGGACAAAATGTGTCTTACCAAAGAGAGGCATCGTTATCATTTGAGAACTGGGTACTACAGTCTTACTAAGTGGATAAAAATAGACCAGTGCTTTGTCTACAACATATGTTTTGTACTCAGCAAATAGTTCAAAATAAAGCTTACAGGTGGCCAGCTGCCAGCTTTTAGCGCACAGCCCCCTGGCCTCTTCATTGCACAGGTTACCGCCTGCCTGAAGGGTAGCGATTATAGTGGCATTTGTGACGTTTCTCACTACTGCAAACATTTCGCCTTCATATATTATCAGCGATCATAGAACTCGGGCATGATGGACGTTTACCTGATGTTCTTTTGCATCTGATAGGTTTTTCCCTCCTAATTTTGGAATGGGAAAGTTATAGTGAGAGATTCTGAAGTTTATAAAAGAATTTGCTTGGTTTGTACGCTTTTATCATGTGTGGTATCATACGTGGAAGTGTGATGCAAGTATAAGGCTCATGCGTAGAGCCCTTGATCAGGTTACTTCAACCTTCTTTATCTACCTGTATATAAAAAACATATTATGCCTCATCCAAGAGTATTGCAAGCCTTAGCATAGCAGAACATTTAAAAAAAATATATCTGTAAGTTTCATTATTGCTAATTCCTTTACTTGGTCTTGTGATGCCACTCAGGTAGTCAGTTTGTGGAACACCTGTTTAGTCTAAACGTAATTGACCCAAACTCATGACTTAGTAAATTACATTACTTTCTAAAGAAGTGTACGTAAATAAAAGTATACAGTGGTTTATATTTAGAATACCATAAATGTGCTGTCTTCTCACAGTCAACTAAGTATAAATATACTTTTCACACAGAAGCTTTAACATGTTTGGCATTTTGCTACCTCTCATGCTGGCCAAGGAGTACTTTTACATGCATTACAGGACACATTCATTGCAAGCTAATGCATTATACAAAAATAATTTTTAAAAATTAAATATTTACGTTCCTTTGAAGGTTTAATACCAGATCTCCCTAATGGGTGCATTTTCTCATTTCTGCATTTTACAGTAATTGCTTTGCTCACCATGTAGGCTTTGGTGATTTTCCAATTAATTGCCAACCCATCTGACCACCTTTACTCAGTGTTTTATTTCTGGCTTATAAAAAAAATTAGCAGATGTAAAAAACATAATGGTAATGTTTTTGACTGCTTATGAATGTGAAAAGGCTATGCAGGCATTAATTAAGTCACATAATGGTATTTATCAAACACTACTATGACTGATGCAAGTACTCTGTAGAGTGTGTATGTGTAGGCAATACAAAGCGCAATCTCAGAGGGATTCCCAAGCCTGAGTTTCATTGGTAAAGTCCACTTAGCAATTACTGGGAAATTTAACTCATTCCATCAGCAGTATGACATGGTATCCAGAAAATTGTGGCAGAAAATAAAGAGCAGTCTGACAAATGTTAAATGGCATCAAAAGCTACTCATCTCATTGAGTCTTCATACCCTTTTTATGTACAGACTTTACTGTACAGAGGGTTTAAGACTACTTTTCTCTCCAGAAAACAGGCATTACGATAAGGAAAGGTGTCACACTGCAATGCCTTGCTGAAGAAAATAATAACAAGAACCACTGAAAAGAAGAGAAACCGTTAAAAAACTTAGCTGTACTGGCTCTGTTTGGCAGAGTTTCATTTTAGGCCCTAATCACAGGGACAAGATTTGTCCTAAATTGTTTGCATTTGCTTCTGAACATTTGGAAATTTGCTTGTTAAGTGTTCAGGTGGAGGAAGAAGCCTTCTCAGGTGCAAAAAGAAGTAATGCTGTGCAGTCAGTGGAAAGAAACATTCAAACAATTATACACCCTACTGCTTCAAGTCATATTAAAACAATCTATAAGCTAATTCAGTGCTAACACAATGTCTCATAAATGGTAAACGGGCTGAATGAACATCCTGGCTGAGCAGGCTGGATGAACAACCTTCCAAGATAAGAAATACGGTACCATTGCGTTGTTCAACAAGGTTTTAACTGCCAGTTATGCTTTTATACCTGGTAGATATAATCAGTGTTTCCAGCACAGATTTGTTTCCAGATTGTGTGTCGGACGGTACAGAAAATATTATATTCTGCAGCATTTCCTATAATTTTCACAGTGGTCCGTTAATTTTTCCAGTAAAATGTACATTTGGACTACTTGTCCCTAGTTCTTAAACATAGTGCTTTGAAGAAACAGATCATGAAAGAAGGAAAACTAACAACTAGCAACTAAGAATCTGACAAAAATTTGACAACCTTTACCTATCTTATTGAATGTTCATATTTTCTGGTACAAGCCAGCTGGTGGAAGAAAATCAAGTAGATTGAAATGGAGGTTTAAGAGGATTCTAGTACAAACCTAACCCCCACTCGCTCCTCTCCAGCTACACCACCTCCGACCACAATTTATAGCCAATCCTGTGGGTTTGGTGTCAAACATACAGAACTTGTGCACAAACGCTGAATTTATAGTAGGAATAGCTGTGTTATTTTAAATTTCCCCCAGTCTTGTTTAAAATCATGTTCCTAGCTGGTTCTAGATAACTAACTAATTTCTACTAAAATCACAAAATGGCACCAATATCATTACATAGGGGACAACTGTAAAAAACGTTGAAAAAAGTATCATCACTGAGGTGACTTACTCAGAGTTCTCACTACAAACAGGTTGCATCTTACAATAACATGGCAGTCACACTCTAGCCTCTTTCACTATCCCTGAACAGCCAGTTTAGGCCTGAAGTTTGATCCAAACAGGAGGTAAACAGGGAATACCTTAAATAAATGATAGGGGAGTATGGACCTTGAGAGTCTAAGGTACCTATTTATGCAGTAAAGAACCACAGCAGAATTCTGGTAAGATCTAAGACAGTGAGTTAACCAAATTTTACTTGAAAATCAGAGAACTGCATGATTAAAAATTAGAACTGTACTCCATTCTGCTCCACTTCTAAATGCTCAAGTTCTTTATAATTTCACCCAAGGCCATAATAGTATAAAGAATGCTGCAGGATAATCCACCACTGATAAGTGTGACACTGATCAATAATTTTTCGTTGAGCATTGTAAAACTTCGAATTGCTGCATTTTGAGGTTGATAAAGGACAGAAAAGCACTTTACTGGGAAGATAACAGCACAAACAATGTGCATACTAGTTAAAAACTAGGTAAGGAGGGAGAGGAAAGGCACGCGGGAGCTGAAGATGCTGGTTGGCTCAACTGATCAAGTAAGACTTGCAGCCCAGGGACCAGCAGTGCAAGGTATAGGAACTCAACTGAGACTGAGATTTAATGTGTTTAGTTTTTCTAAGGACGGTATTATTTTTTTGTTTTCATTCTTTCCCCCCTTAATTCATAAGCACTTCATTATGTGAATGTTTGAAGGCTTGTTTTTGAGTAAGTACCTCTGTGTTTGGAGAAAAAAGATTGAAAAAGTGAACTCTGAGATCTCAAATCAAAATAATCCAAGTTGTGTTCTCTTAACTTTGTAACACTTCGGGTCCTAAATAAAGATTTTCGATTGATTGGCAATGGCTATGGGATGTTGTAGAACTGCCTGTCATAGAAAAGGCTGCCTCAGAGTTTAGCAAGGGACTAATACAACGATCTAGTAAAAATAGCAATGTGTAAATCAAATTACTGTAGGGTCTACTAATATTGTCTACTATTTTTTTATTTTATGGACTTCTGATTGACTAATTTCCTCACCTCCAAGTGTCTGCTTACAGTTGGAATTTCTCTTTTGTAATGTAACCATGTGCACTACTATGTGGACCGATTTTTAGGTATCATACGAGCAGAAAGTTTGTTTTTATAACCGGCAGCTCTTTGAACTGATCTTGTAATGTGAAAATCCCGACGAACTCTTTTTTGGCATTCCTTGTGCTCTGTTGTCTCCAATACTAGGACAGCCAAAATGTCTCATGAAGCATAGTTAAAAATGCCACTACAGTTCCTATTTCCACATACCTCAAACTAAACATTCTGCTATTGCAACTCATGTAATTCTTCTGTTAACCTACTGTTTACGTACAGTGTCTTCTCATGACTGTCTTGATTCTGCAGGGTGAATAAGCATGAATAGGTATTATCAACTTTCTAACAATTTTGATGTTTATTTTCTTTTTCCTGTGAGGCAAAATTGTTGGATCTAGTCTTCTTCAGAACATTTTCCACTTTAAGAATAAACAGAATAATCTCACTGCAGTTCTCTTAAAGAACTGATGGAAAACTCTAAAATTTGAAGATGATGCTTAATGCCGCCTTGCAGGCTTAGTAATGAGCACTTACAGGCCTTTTGATTGAAAATTCAGCTGGCTGCCTAGTCCCTGAGATACCTTTAAATTAATCAGACTTCCAAATACTTTTTTTCATAGTTTTTCTTGATCTTTCTATTTGGTGAAAAATTAAAGCAAAATGAAGAAAACTGGGGAGATAAAGTTAAACATGAGTATCATGAATGCTGTAAACCCAGGAAGCATCAATAAGAGATGTTCTGTTTGCAGATCAAATGACAACATCATCTTTCATACCCTGGAGTATCAGTAGGATCAGCTGTAAGATTCATCAGCAATTTTTTTTCCCCACCAATACAATTCTTTTCGATCTGGACTATATCTGGAAAAGCCGAGGCGAGAAAAGCCTTCTCAAAAAGACAAGGTGGTACATACATCTGTCGTGTCCCCAAATGTTAATTACTTATGAGTAAGATTTAAGATCAAAATGGAAGTGAAAATGATCTTCAAAGAGTAACTGAAGAGCGATGGCTGTAGTTCAGCTCTCTGTATGTCTTGATTCTCATTTTCTGACACTTCAATGGAAGTATGATACTTCGTTTTTACAGATGCCGTATTTCAGCATACACTACTCATCTGGTAAAAAAATTCTACAGTACTAAAGGGCAATATCTCTTTGGAATGGACGTTACAGGAAGTTTTGTATTTATACAAATATCAGATTGTAATTAGAGATGTTGAAACAGGCATTTTTTCCCTTTTGGTGCTATGTTAAAAAACCCAACAGTTGATTTATTCATATTTCATTGATATTATTCAATCTACAGAATGGTTGGGATAGAAGAAAGGAAGGCAAAACTATTCACCTCCTTTTGAAGCTGTACATCTGAATTGTTGGATCCAAAGCAGCTCAGTAATTCTGGTTCCAAGTTACATCCTAAACTGAACAAAGTTGATTCTTTCACCATTAAGATACAGAATAATTTTTGGTAATAACTTCTGTTCACTCAAGATTTTGCCCTGAAAGGAGCAAAGGCTGCACAAAAATATCTAATCCTCATAGGTTTCTAGACTTTACAGGGGAAAATTCCTGCACGGAGGATGATCACATGAAAAGAACTTATTTACTTAACCCTCAGGTAGAAGAGTTTATGCACACACAGAACATCCAGACAGCGTCTTAAACTGAGTCTTGTGTATCTCGCGTGCAACCTCTGTTCGCTGCTCCGAAAACGAGTAACAGAGCTCCAGAATAGCTGTGTGCAAGCATTTCTGTGGGAGGAGTTGTAGCTAACCGTGTCTATAAAATGTTTCCCAAAAAGCCTAATAACATTTTATAATGTCAGAATGGAAATCCTAATGTTCGGTTCCTCTTCGAAGAACTGTTTCTTTGTATCCTTTGCTCAGAAGAGACAAACTGGCTGTTCAGAGCCCCTTGTTTTGCTGCGGAATGTTTTTGTTGTTACTGCCCCGCAGTGGCTCATTGGAATATGTATGCAGGGCGGTTGGTTTTTTCTGCTTGAGCAGGCATTTGAAGAGGGGGAGGGTTGCCAGGGAATCTTTTCTTTTCACGCAGACTGCCTTGCTAATGATCTACAGTTACAGGCAAACACAGCTATGATCCGAGATCCCATTTTCTTTCACGTCCTTATTAAAGAGCTAATGTAGTCCTCTTCTCAATGTATAGATTATATTCTCTGCTTAAACATAGTTCTTTAGATTGGGTGAAATAGATTTAGTAGATAAATGGGAGACTGATTCAGAGAACAGGCGTTTCATTGAGTCCTACCGGTGGCAGTGAATCCTGCAGGATGCCATGAATGGTAAAAACCTCAATGAGTGTAAATACACATCCGTGCGTGTAAATACTCTTTTTCACACAGTTTCTCTGTACATATTTTTCTTTAATATAACTTATTCCAAGAACAAAACCAAAACTACCTTACAGTTTCAATACATGTTGTTCTGTGTTGTATATTTAGGACATACATTTAACAATCAGGAACTCAGGTTTGCTCGTTTTGCTCATATGATTTGGCAGAGCTAACACTTCACACAATGAACCAGATTCTCCCGTGCACTGTAGCTTTGGACCGCTCTGCCAGCGTCATCCATCTCCCAAAGAGGAGACATTCTCACACTGCTGCAGCTCCTTGCAGTGACTGCAGGCAGCCAGACGAAGGGTTAGCCTCAAATATGACAGTGCCAGTTTAACCTCCTCGCCCTCTTAGCAGTGAGCATGATACCTTAATTCCAGAGACAGTGGCCTTTCTCCACAGCAGTACTAGCATTGTGGTAGTATAAGAAGTATAAAATTAATTTTATTCAATTATTTTTCCAGCCACTTCTTGCAGATTTGAGTTTAGATACACTTAACTTCTATAGTCAAATACATTTTAAAATTGCTCTCAGATTAAAACAGGGGAAAGTACCCTGGAATTCACCACTGCTTTCAGTCAGTGAAGCAGGGAGAATGTTACAAAATACTAAGTCACCCTTCATTCTGACCTTGATTTGCAATATACAATTTAGTGAATCTCACATCACATCAGATGTTCATTGGGCTAAAAAGATCAGTGAGCTTACCTGCCAGGACACATGTAGCTTACTGCTTTGTTTTGAGTTCAGCTTGTCAGCATACTAGTGATCTGTGTTCGTCTGCACAGAGGCAGAACCCTTCCCTTCTCACAATACACAGCCTAGCACTGCACTGTAGCTCCCATTTCAGCTGAAGAATGTTTATGGGGCTGAGCACACTTGTGCTGTCATCCTAATTTTTCTACATTGTTATTGTACCAGCAGAAAGTTCTTGCAAGATGTTGTTTAAAATGCTGGCTGCTCAGCAAATGATCTAGTGCACACAGCATTGTAATAATACAGAAATCTGCATGTTGAATTTCAATTATGCTTTAAAGCTTTCTAAACAGAGTGCTTACACTTTCTTTTCAACACGCAATGAGATGTTACTTGTTTGGTTTTTTTTTTCCTTTTTCTAGAAACATCAGCAAGGCGAGGCACTAGAGAGCTTCCTTCTGTTTAAGTGATTGTTTACTGTAGCTCCTGTGCCCTGTGGAAAACCTGCCTAGTGAGTGACCATGTTACAAAAGAAATGCACTCTGTTTTCAAATCAGTTAATGTATTATATCTCTCTCATGAAAGAGGAAATTAATTCTGTGGAATGCTTTTTACTTTCCAGAGTTTAAATGGCCAGTGCAGTAATGCATTTTGGGGTTGGTACAGAGTAGAAGGGTGCCCTATGATGAAATTTATTTGCAGAAGTTTGTCACTGGCGCAGGCAGTCAGCATATGATAGGGACTGACTGCTTAGGACATGAACTAAGAATCATTATTTACTACTTCAAACTGGGGTTTGCAACTCACTAGCAGTTATCCTTTTTATTCTGGGAGACAGTTGGAGAACCACTCTATGGCAGGCTAGATTTCATCGGCATTCTGATAGTGCAAAAAGAGCATCTTAAATAACTTTAATAAAACAGATGGGGGGAACAGTGCAAGGCTGGATTCAGCCATGATGGCAGGGAGGAGGGAAGAGGAAACGATTTGTACTGTAGCAGAGCATTCCTGCTCTCACAAAACATGGTCGCTATAAATTTCCCATTGGAATGCAGTAAGGAGTTCCCACAGCCTAGAAAACGGAGACAACGCAGCAGTCACCGAGTAAGCGGGTCCGTCTGTATGCCATGCTGCAGCAGTGTGCAGAAGTGCAGGAATAAAGCCTGGAAGCAATATAATCATGGTAGTGTGGCTGCATGTAATCGTATTAGCCCAGTTTGAAAGGCAGAGCCGATCTGCCCAGCTGCAAATTGTTTGGATGAAGCCATAGTGCTTTAGGGATCTCTGCGCTCTCCTGCACTGGTCTGTGCAGATAAGTCTGTGATCTGCCAGATGAAGGTAAAGTGTGTTGGGTTAGGACGATGGCATCTTCCTCATTAGTAGCAAAATTACCGACTGAGACAGGAAAGCATTTTTAAAGTTGGAGATTATTAAAGGAAAAGCCAAAACAATTTGAAGTTTGAAAAAAGTGTAAAATAAGAAATAGAAGCAGCTCTTTTCCCTTCTGTAAGAGCCTAGCTAATAGTATATGGTTTTTAAGATCATGGAGAAAGGAACAATGAGAACCAAACTTCTCATTAACAGCATTCAAAGAGAAGAAAGAAGGTGCAGACTCTGAATAACCACTTCAATAGCCTTGCTTACAGAGAGGTGCAGTTTAAACCCCACTACTGGTTTACAAAACAACATAGGCTCAAATTGAAGAGAAAGCATATTAAAATCTTCTTGAGTCTAAGTGAAGACTGTTTTCTGAGACACAACTCCAGTTTTGCACGTCTGTGTAATATGTATAAACATCATCAAATTTATTATGAGATTGCATTATTATTTTAAAATAATTAAGTCTAAGAAAAATATCTGTAAGCACACGGTATTTGTATGACTAGCTCTTACATGTTTCACCACTGAAGACGACTAATTCTGGCTAATTTGTATCTGTCACTATTAAATGTGTATGTGTTAGTGGTTAGTGATTCATTTTTGAGGAAATGACTGGTAAATACCAGTCCAAATTACTGCAGGAAGTAGTGGATAGACAGGAGGATAGCAATTTCCCATGTATTACAGGGTTATAAAAACAAGTTAATGTTAGGGGGTTTTGAGTGCTGGAACATACAGTCTCACAAACAGGGTAATACTTGTTTTTGTCTTACTGGTGGGCAAATACTGAAAACATTTCAGAAATCTACTAAATAACTCTGGAGGAAACTTAACACTGGCCTGAAAAAAACTCGGCTTTGCTTTCATTTCATATTAGTCATTGTGAGAACTGTCTTCCGAGATCCTGAAGGTATTATCATGCTTGACTACGTTACACTTAAAACCCTCAGGGTAGCACTACACTTACCTGTGCATAACCTGCAATCAAATATGAAAAATAAATATTAAGGCACATTTTGGAATCCCTGAGGCCTTGTTTGAATGGCTTATGCTGTCAACTTTCATTTATATCATATTTTAAATTTGGCAGACATATCAACAGCAACGGATACTTGATTTTCAGTTCAGATAAACCATTTTGTTTAACTATGTCTCGAATATGCCCTGAATAGCACTGCGGTACAGATTACAGGTTGAGCTTTTTTTTTCTTCATAGAGCAATGCGAGAGATTTTTCATTCAGATCTAACACAGATCACAGCCTCTGCTTTTCATTTATAACAAGTTGCAAGCAAATGAATAGAAGCAGAAGTGGAGAAAGACGACAATACTTCGCTTTCCCTTTTTATATCCTGACCCATGGCTGTGGTCAGGAGAAAACAGTATTCTCTAAAGAGATCTACAGCCCATTTCTCTGATTCACATCCTGAAACAGCGCAGAGCTCATCGGGAATTGTACAACATGGTGGTATGTAGTTAAAGTATAGTTAGACAACGCCATAATGTATATGCCTTGATATGATAATCCTCACTCTGGCATTTACTGGTGCCATGCCTGTGTGTTTGTGGATTAGGACACAACTGCCCCCAGCATAGCTAGAAACCTGGATAGCTCTGCCTAGTGACAAAGGATAACCCACAAGAACTTGAGGGAGGTTTTCCTGAGATCAGCTTCTGGTCTTGCTCTCCTCTCACCTCCAGTAAGTCTGACACATAACAGACATTCCTATTATCAGGTAGGATAAGATGTAGGCTTGATCTCATTTAAATTTTATCAGCATAGCCGTTGATCAGC
The DNA here is from genome assembly GCA_011801015.1 of Ardeotis arabs. Classification (NCBI taxonomy): domain Eukaryota; kingdom Metazoa; phylum Chordata; class Aves; order Otidiformes; family Otididae; genus Ardeotis; species Ardeotis arabs. The sequence continues at coordinate 11,557 of JAAGAY010004189.1, read as the reverse complement.
TGTTGTTATTCACACATCCATCCTGATTCTGGAGTTATCTGTTTAACTGCTGTTGTACTGACGCCAGGGTATGCCAGTAGAAACATTTCATACCTGTGTAATTGGATCTGCACTAAAGCGATTGAAATAATGATAAAACCAAAAGCTGGTCTTGTCTGTGTGGGGAATTTTATGAGCAGAAATATATTGCTATAAGCAGGGGTTCAGGCACACGAGTGACTACACCAGTAATGCATTACAGTGTGGTATCGGCTGATCCGCGGCAACTGGTACCTGTGTGGCCCGAGCCGTTGGGTGGGAGCGCGTCACAAAGTTTAAGCAAACGTAGTTTACCAGGCCCTTGCCACGGGCAGAGGGCATGGCTTGGTCAGCCCCTTAGGTCAGATGATGGATTAGCTTGTTAAGCTTCAATAACTTGAGAGCAAGTCTGAGCTCCCTCTTTATGTAGTTACAGAAATTTAAGTCTCTCTGTGGTAATGTTACGAAGAAAGAGCAGCTCTTCTGTAGTTTGCCTTACCCTGCCTTTACATTTACTCGAGGCATACAAACAAAACGATCAGAACCATGACAGGGTTTTTTCTTCAGTAGCTGTCTTCTCTACAAATTTAATGTAAAGAATACCAATATCAAAATTTATTCCTGCCAAAAAATTGAAAATATGTGTTCATGATAGCAAAAGTAAAGTAACTTAAATATGAGTGCTCCGAATACTTACAGTAATACAAATCTCAGCTACCTGGAGTAGGCAGCATTTGTCCTGTTGAGTTCTGTATTTGAAGTTATTGATAGTGGTGAGGATGATAAATATTTATGGATTATTTTACAATTTTATTCATAAATATAAACGTTGAAAGTGAAGCAGAAGCAATTTTTTCAAGGTTGTGCCCAAGATCCATTGTTGGGTTAGAAACAGAGCCCTGCTTATGCCTTTGCAGCCAACTAAATGATTCTTCCTCTCAAATTATGACCGATTATAGTGTATATTTATCTATATATGTTTGGTTATATATTATTATATATTACTGGATCAAATTGGGTCAAATTATGTTCTGTAATTAAATGTATAGCCAGTGTGACGAATAAACATAATGAAAATTCTAAATATTCTGGGGTACTTGGATTAATCAGACTTCATACTGTAACACTAAGGATTGCTTTGGTTCATGGGTTTACTCTGTCAAAGAAAAACCAACCTATCTTCAGAAATGTTAATGATATCATTTGTGATAATAACCTGAAAGATGCGGTCTTGAAATCTCATTCATTCCTAAATCCATTTCATCACGAATATTTTAAAACTTTAAAATGTTTCCAAAGAACACAGCTAAGAACATTAGCAAAAACTTAGCAGCGTGTAACACAATTTACAAGCAAAACGTTTGCAGAAGTATGTTCTCTAGGAATGTATGCTTTAAATGCATATTGGACTTCTCTCATATATGGCATTAATATTTTTTTTGCCAGTCACCTCATTTCTAATTTCTTTGTCAAACAATTTTGAACATTGGTGTTGATTTATCTTGGCACTGTGTAGTCCTGTTTTCATGTTTTAGTTAATTTTCAGCGAGAGATCATGAAAATTAGGGTCTTCCATGCTCAAATTTTGCAATTTATACTGATACAGTTAAAGTCACAAAACCTAAAATTCATCAATTAATATAAGTTTATAAATAGTTATAAGAGTTCAGGAGGGTGAACTCCTACTCACATCAATCCTATTTGCACCGGATCAACTGCTAGAGCTTTTATTACCACGATGATGTCTGTCAGAAAGAAATCACAGCCATAAATGCCATAGTGGTACAGCTAATTACACCTATTTTTAAACTGTACATCTAAGCCACCTAAAAAATAAATCACCTGTATATTTTTTGTCTCATGTTCTTTTCAGAGAATAGGTATAAGTAGCCATCTTTTGAAAGCAAGCTGTGCTTCACTATTAAATATCTTAAGTGCAAAGTTGTTTGTTTCTTTAAATAACGATTATTATGACACTCTGGAACGGACCACACACTCATTTCACTGGAGAAATGGAACTTGAAGACCTTTAGGCTATATTGGTAGCTACCAGAAGAACAGTACCCATGTGTGAAGAAAAACAAACAAACGTTTGTTGTCAATTGGCTTACCCTAAATCAAACGCATTATCTGCAAACTGTCACTGCATAGTTCTGCATATTATTTCATTGTATTTCAAGATTACTAGGAGTAAGGGTAAGAACAATTTTTAATCTCTTTTGGTTTTCCCCTCAAATTCCTCAGTTTCAAGAAATTATGTGAGCTAACAACTTTGTTTCAACATGGAAATGGTCTAGGACAGCAAATACTATTTTTTTTTTTCTCCAAAGACGCATTTTCTTCCTTTGGCAACAACAATAATGCTATCTAAAACTGGAATAAAACTCATTTTCTTGTACTCCACTGGAATCTACATTTTAAACCCAAACGCAAAGGAGGCTTAGCCTAAACTGAACTAGACAAAGGCGTGTAAGTCTTACTGAAACCGACCCATCAATATATTTTTAACTGATTTTTACTTATATTTTATTTTTCTTTTGCTGTTTGCTCTAAAATTCCTGGGAGTATGTTATCAGCATTGCGTCTGTGGTTTTTAATACCAATTGAGAACGACGTTAATTTAAAGCTTTATGTGGGATGTTTATCTTCCTGGCTTGTTGTGGTTACACAAGATCATGATTTGTGATAGGTGACTTCTGAGGTTAAAAGAGTTTCATAAATAATCTGTAACTAGGCAGTGAAATTAAATTGGAAATTATATTTTTCCTGCTAAATATTATCAAAAAGCTTTTCTAATTTTCTAGTTGCAAAGCTGTTGGAGATCGTGAAGGAGTATCATTGCCTATGACTCCCTCTAGTGATTCTGCTATGGGAAATGCAGCCAACTGCAGATGCCAGCCATAGGAAATCACCCTGGATTCTTCACTAGATAAACTCTTCACGTCTAAAAAGAAGTTTTTCATAATGGTAATTAAATTCTCAATAAACTGAAGTTTTATACGGAGTGGGATAAAGTATTCTAGACCATACACTGTTCTGGGAAATTGATGTTCTGCAGCAAATAAATATTTTCTGATGCAAAGAGTCTGTCTTCCCCTCTGTTTAATGGAGAACCCTGATAAGACGATAGAAACAAAAGCTGACGTAGTAAATATGAATAGTGCTAGTGCCTTCCTAGCTTGATATTGTTGAAGGCACTTAATTTTCAAAAAATTCTGAGCACTCCTCTTGGGATAATTGGGAAACTCCAACACAAAAATGACTCTAATGTACTTACTGCATCACTTTGTATATCACTTTTTGCATCAGTTTGTGATGCAGAATGTCATAAGATGTTCAACGTACAACCACTTAATTGTGTGTAACTGTAATTTGCATTCTCCCTAACGAACATTATCTCTCACTAACATTATTATTTTGGAGTCTTCTCTCCAGTTCAAATATTTGGTAACCATTACCATCTGTTGCTGGTATCCCTACATTATCTCAATAAACTTTTACATGCATTTGTTCCATTTTCACAAGGTTTAACAGCATGACTTTTATTAACTGTAAATATTATATTTGTTCCACATATAGATAACCTTTGCCACAAAGAAATGCTAGTATTTGCCCTTGCCGTAAATGTGTGTTGTATTTGTGGCCAGGTTTGGAAATGTCATTAGCCAGTTCTTTAGAAACAAGGGCCTACACCCACTTTGCCACAAACTCTCTAAGAGCTCAGAACATCTGTGCATAGCAAATGATATCCTGGTTTTCTCTGTGTTAAAAAAGAGGAAGGGTGCATTTGTTCATTAATCATAAAAAATTAAATCAGAGAAAGTTACTATTGACAAGTGATTTGCTATAATTCAGTAATGATTTGGGGTTTGTTTTGGTGTTTTCTGCATGCAGGTGTCTCATGGTTTAATGTTTATGGGTAGTTCAGTGAGGCATTAATAACAGATGTAGTTTTGAGGAAAAAACCACCTAAATGCAATTCCAGATTTTAAGCTGCAAAAATCCTTTTCCAGCAAGTAGATTTGGAGCCCACACCTAATAGCCAAAATGGAAATGAGCAAATGTAATGTCCCATGTCAACCCAAACCCCAGGTAAGACTGTCACGTTAGTCTACACCAAATTCTTTGTTTTCTTGTCAACAAACCACTTGTTGTTGTGGAAGGAAAGTCTAGTATGTTACATAATCCTGTGAAAAACTAATAAATACTTTGTTGTGTAAATTGAAGGAAATGAATTCATATCCCAGCGGCATGCCTTTCTGCATAACTCTTTCTTCCAAAACAATCCCAAGCATTTAAAAAATGAAGAGCTTCACTCACCACTGAAATACAGCAATCTGTGGAATGGGAATTACTAAGCACCTGGTAGCGTTGCACAGCTGGAAGCATTCATACCCATTCTCCATTATTGTTTTGACCCCGAGGCAGATGGTTATTCAGAAAGTCCTATCTCATAATTACCGACATTGACTGAATAACGTTTGTACTGGGTCCAGGTTAGTGTTCTGTCTTGGAAACTCTGCTTTGCAAAGCAATTTCTCCATTCTCTAGCACACAAGGGAGAAAATGTTTCAAAGTTAGGTTCAAAGGATTTTGAGACTGGACACAAGTTCCTCTGTTTCTTTCCCAGTTCCTATTATAAAAACTGATATCGATGAGCATTTTTGATATGCACGTTACAGAGCATGGACAGCCAGGGAACATCATTCCCTGCAAATCGTGCATCAGAAAGCAAGGTAACAAGGTTTGCACACCTCTCTGCTACTTGGAGAAATTGGAATTTCAGGAATCTTTTTTTTTCGATGAGGCTTGATCAAATCACTATCTAATTAACAGACTTTTCCTAACTACTCAAAGATTCTAAGCACATCTGCTTATTTGAAGAGTCTGCTTTTTAAAATTCCTCTGGATATTAATTTGAAAGTAGGCCGATTTTGTTATGCTGATCTTATATTGCTGGTGATAATGATTGCAAAATAATATCTTTGCTTAAGTGTAGTCTGGACATGCCTTACTGAATTATTGGGAACTTCGTCACCCCACATCAAATATATCTTTTGAAAAACAATACAGCTGCTATGGTTTCTGATTAAAAAAAGTGCAGTTTGCTTTGTTCCTGCTTTTACCCTTACTGTAAAGTGGAACTGGTGAGTCCAACCCATGGAAACATTACAGCAGTTCCTATTGCACCACTTCATAAAATAGTTGGCCTGTTTTGGCTCCTTGGAAATTTTCAGCACCATCAGAGTCTACTGGGTAGAAGGAAATACTCCTGCAAAAACTCAACGATGAACACGCGGTACTGTAAGGTTTGCAGATGTGCTACCGTGTTGTAGACAGATTCTGTGAGTCCTTTCCCTGCTGAGTTTGCTCTCCCAATACCTGGTGTTCCATACGTGCTCGTATCAGTCAGCAAAATACAAAACCCCAAACCAACAGTGACACAGGCCAATGCATTCTGAGCTTCAGGCAGACTCCAGTTTGATTTAGATGAGGTCCCGAGTCTCCTGCATACAGACACTTCAAGGAAACTTTAGAAATTTAATTTTTGAAAGGAACTCTCTTCAGTATTGTATGGCCAGCAATACCCATAGTATTACAGTGATGCCAAAAAAGATGCCTAAAATTGCTATTAGTAAAGAGCAATGTTTTCCCCTTTTGCAAAACACAACATATTTAATAGCTTATGAAATCCAGGTCTGATGAAGGTTTAAAAGCACTTTACTTTAACAGGTCTTTGCTCTGTCAGAAAGAAAATACAAATAAATCCAGGCATGTAAAATACTCATGAAATCAATTACAGTTTTGAACATGAAAAATTCAAGCTTTATCAAACAATTTATCAAACAATATGTGTATCTTTTTATTCAAACATAATTTGATCAATGTTTAAGATATTTCTATTCCTGAAGTTTTACTTTTCATATTTAATAAGGATCTGACAGGCACAGAAATTAAATGACTTGCCAAAAGGCAGATTGAAGAGAATACTCTGGTGGAAAAGAAAGATCAATCTTCCAAGAGCCAGAGCAGCATCTGATTTACTGCGCTCCTGTTGTTCTCCAGCTACAGGTGTTGCAAAAAGGCATTCTAAGCTCCAGGAGGAGCCAGGGAAGGAACCGCAGTAATTGCATTACTTGTCAGACAAGAATGGCCAGTCTTCCTTTGGAAATACTCTTGGAAACTCTTCATTTACAATCCTACAAAACTCCTGTGATGACAATGGGGGTTTCTTCAACATCTTTGTTACCACCTCAGGGTAACTAAATAATGTTTCATAATTTATAAGAAATACAGCTGAATCAAGGATCGTTCCTCAGAAGTTCAACTGAAATCTTCAGTTTATGTGCAAAGTTTGTCTCAGTGGCGTCCTTAGAACTGTGTCTCTGGATGAACAGTGGTTGTGTCACAGAATGTTTCTGTGTCCACAAGCCAGAGGAACAGTTGTCAGGGTAGGGATCTCCCTGCTCTGTCATTACCCTGCCCTGCCACAGGGACAGCAATCGCTTACCTTGGCTTGAGCACTTCCAGCATCGTTCTCCAGAATAACCAGCTCATTTCTATACTCCTGGTCATCGATTCAAAATCTCAATCGTGACTCTAGCTGATTATTCTTTAACTGCACACACCATTCAGCTGAAAGGAGAATAAAGAAAAAAATATTTACTGAAGACCAACCAGTATTTGAGGCCCTATAATGAATATGAAATAGTATTTAATAATGTTTATATGTTAAAATGGGTTAAGCCACTAAAATAAGGAGTGGGGAAAAAAAAAAAAAAAAAAAGGATGTGACTTTTCATAACAGTAAGATATCCTGAAGGTTTATGGAATTTTTTTTTCTTTTATAGGAAATCACTTCTAATTGCATTAACTTGAAAGCAAATTTATATTATAATGGCAGGTAACAGCCTTTTAGTATCTTCTGTTTTGAATATTTGAATAGATATGCAATCCTGTTGTTAGTGTGCATAATTCTGAAATTTATAGCTTTCCAGTACAAGCTAATTTAAAATAATGAAAAAAATATTGTTTATTCTAGCATTTTTGCATGTCTAGACTGCTTCTTAAACACAAGCTGTGCTGTAAAGTACAGCAAAAGACACAATGTATTTCAGCTTTCTGAGTTTGTTTCTATTTTGCAAGACAGAAATCCCCAAACACTCTTAAAGATGCAGAGAACAGCACAGAGTAACACTTGTTAAGTTTGCAAAATTAATTTAAATGAACGGTTTCTGCGAAGTTTTATTACTCACATAATTTCCTGTTATCAAGGACAGATGACAAATATTTATTATACAAAAGGTATTTCATTAATTCCTAGGTTAAAGACTTGGTCTGGTATTTACCTTATTTATTTAAGTCATTTATTTAAGATACCACCTGCGTTGTCATCCATATCCTAGCTCTTGGCTCCCGTCATCGAGCGGGAAACTGGCCCCACAAACCTCTGCGCGTGCACTAAGTTCATTTGGAGTCTTTCCAACGTCTCCTCTTGCGCTCCCACGCCAAAGCCATGCCCTTTGGGTACGCGTGCCTGAACTCCCCAAACGCGCAGTATCGCAATTAATGCATTTTATACATAATTCATGGCAGTTAAAAAACATTGTCACTTGACAGCTGAGACGATAATAAAATTAGTATGTTCTCCCTCCCGCTGTTAGGTACCAGACTTCCAAAGCTCCATCTTTTAATCGTTCTGGCAATAGCCCTGCGAGACAACCACCACCGCTGGTGCCTGGCTCTCCCTCAAAAAGGTCTGTATTTAGAAATTGAGACCCTTCTAAAAATAAAGCAGTCTAAACTTCCGACATATTATCAATGGATGTATAATGCTGCCAGTCTTGGAACGAAAGGCATAGGTACCACATAGTTATGTGACGATTGTTCATATAGATTTCTGGTGGTAGGGTTTGGTTTTTTTTTAAAAAAAAAAAGTCTGCCATTTCTAATTAATACTGTATTCGACCTAAAGTGATTTGACCTGAAGTTATGCCAGTTTCTTGCTTTAAAAAAAAAATAAAATAATAAAAAAAATTCTACAAATAATTTAGAAAAACTGATCAACCATTGCAAATGATAGCTCACTGCAAAAGGGGGGACTCTGAGGCCCACTGTTTGTGTTCATTACACAGCCCAGGTGCAGTAGCAACTGGCCTTTGTGAAGCACGGTGCAGCACAGATAAACGTTGCTCCTAGAAAAGCTAAAACTTGGGAATTTCCATTATCAGGAAGCAGGAGTGAAAACAGTGCTAGTGCTCAAAGAGCCCAAGTGGGATTTATTTTACATTTCCAGTAAATGGGCATGAGGGAAAAGGAAGGGAAAGAATCTGTTGTTCACATAAGTATATGGAGAATAAAAGTCTTACTTGGGATTGAGGCAAAATCCTAGTAAAAGATGTGGTACAGTGTAGTTGCAATTTGTTTTCTGAGTTTTTATGTTTCTTTGACAGGAAAAATGAACAAAGCAGAACTATGTGAGGCCTTAGCAGAGGAAGACCTCCAACCTTCTCTGTCACTGGTGAAAGTAGCTCCTTTTTGTTCCCTGCACCAGCCTCCACACATACCCCCTTCCCAGTAATGAAGGGAAGGCTCGTGTCTCTTCTTTTCTTGCATGGAGACTTAAAAGTGAATTACAGTCTTTCTTGGAGACTGTCATTGACAGTGGCCTCTCCGTGACTTCTCTGGGTGACCAAAGTAAGGCTACTCAAGCCATGTATTCTGTGTGACCTTTGCAAAAATGCTGAGAATTCGTCCTACAGGCAGTGCATTTTTATTAGCAGGTTATTCCTCAACAACTCTAAAGCTAGGGGTTGTATAATGTCTATGAGACTGTTCTCCTTACACTTTAAGAAGTTTATAAAAAAACCAGCGTCTGTGGGAAGAGAACCACAATAATTGCAACCAGGGAGAGGCAGGGACAGCCCCCGCTCTGCAAGGCAGCAGCGTGCCTGCAAGCCAGCCAGCACCGAGGTGACAAGGACCTGCTAGCGCACAAATTGCTCCAAATCACCCCCACTGCATACAGGATCCTGACGAATCAGCTGAAGGTGCTATATGGAAACAATATTTAGGAGAGTTTTTCTCTAAAGTGCAAGTTTTACAAAGAAAGCAAGTTTGACCTTCACAGTATGCAAAACTTTGGCTCCGGTCCTAGCTCTTTTCACATGTGAGTTGTTCCTGTGGGGCCTCTTCATGTGCTTAGAGTAACAAACAATTTCAGGATTTAGACCTTGATCTGAACCAAGGGTAGCAGCAATACCTTCCAATGTGCAGAAATATTTTTGTTCTCAGTGAAGTAATGCATTTGCTGCAGGGATAGAGTTAATCTGACTCTGTCTTTGACTCCTCATTTTCACGATGTAACTGCTTTGGTTTGTAGAGGTTTTTACCCTTTTTGAGGGCACCAGTTCGCCTCCAGTATCTGTTAAGTAAGCCATCTACTCCTTCCACCTTTTTTTTTTTGTGTAAATGAAGGAAGAGTTGTCACTAAATTTGACTTTTGGCTGTGTATCTCAAACATAGTTCAGGCTGAGCTGCTGGATCCGTTGTAGCTTATCCTCAGACACCAATTTGAAAAGCAGGACGGGTCATCCCCCCCAGACATGCTGTTTGCTTTCCTTTCTGGAACGGTTGATGCTATCACAGTTGATCGCTCTTGCGCAGGACAAACCATCATGTAGGTCATTTCATCTCTCAGTAATATTCAAACATCTTTCAATATTTTTTCTCCAAGTAATAATCTTTATTTTAATTTAATCTGAAGCCAGGAGGACAAGAACAGGACAGTGTCCAAACAAAAACCAGAAATTTCTTCATCAGTTGCCTCTTCTTAGGTGTAAAATGCAGTTGTCTATGAGGATATGCCTTTCATGGACTTGGCTATTTTAGAAATCCGTTGTAACGACAGCTCAATGAAATAGGTATTAAAAGAATTGACAGTGGGTCCTAATCTGTGTGCCGTCAATGTGATGTAAACCAAGCACCCTGTAGCTGCATGCTCCTTCTATTTCTTGTCCCGTTATTGTTTACATATGCTTTATTTCAAATTTTATTCAACACTTTGAGAAACGTTGATAAATAAGTATAACTGACCGGTAGGCATTACTCTCAGCATCGTGCTGTGCTGCAGCTGGGACATGAACTCTAATTTGTGGGTAACGTTCTGTTTGCATGCAAGGAGGTACCTCTGCTGCCTGGATGTATATGGGACAAAAATAATGAAGTCACAACTTACTTCACTACATTCACAGAATTTAGCACCCAGTGTAACAATATACAACAGGCTGTGGTCAAAGTCAGGTGACTGAAATACAATGTGGAAAAATCTAGAAGAAAAGGAATTACAGCTGTTGTGTAGTATTTTAGCACGGTTAACGGCCACGCAATTGTTCATTCCGAGTCCTTATTCAAAGTATCCAATGGAATTTATGAGTTAACAGGTGAGATGGATACAATTCACTGAATGACGGGATTTTTAGGAGCTGTTTTTAGAACTCTCTCATCTTCTCTCTTATATCCCTTTATTTCAGAGAAATCCTGGAGTTTAAACTATATTTAGTGATAAAAGTGAGACATCACCTACAGCTTGCTGCAGTGAAGAAGGTAAAACAAGGCTTTCACATACACTGTCATACTACTTTTGAAGAAGGACACACGCAGGAATGTGTGCTGTTAGGGTAAGTGCAATTTCCTTTCTTGTTCGTCAGAAAATGTTTTAAAACTGTCTCCTCACCCAACAGCAAAGTACAGAAAAATGCTACATTATTTACTAATAATTATTGTGTTCGCTCAGAAGTGCCTACTGCAGGCATCTGGCGAAATACTGCAAATAATTGCAGACACTCAAATTATTAAAATCAACACCACAGATTAACTAGTAATTAAGCTGTATTTTCGCGCGAGCACTGTTAACAGCGGCGCTCACAGCACTCCCCCCCTCCGCGCTCACTGGCCCTGCACACAGGGGCGATAAGCGGGCAGAGCCCGGGCTCCCGCCCCGGCACGGCCACCAGAGCCCCACGGCCACCGCCTCCCGCCCGGGCCCTGCAGGGGGGACCCGGCCGAGCCCCCCGCCCTCGCTCGGGGGCCGGGGCTCGGCCCGCCCGGAGCGGGACACCCGGCCCGGCTTCACGCAGCAGCCCGCCGGGGCCGTCCGAGGCCGGCGCTGCTCTCCCACCCGCGCCCCCGCCTCAGGCTGCGGCACCACCCCGCGCCTCCGTCCCAGCGCCCCCCGGCTCGGGTCTCCCTGCCTCGAGGAACGACCGACCGACCGCCGCGGCCCCACGCTGCCTGCCCCCGCCCCGGGCGCCCCACGCCCGCCGCCGGGGAGCCAGCCCCTCGCCCCTCCCGCGGTTGCCGAGCGCGGGGAGCCTGTCCCTCCGCGGCCCCGCAGCCTCGGCGCGGCGGCTGTTCCGCAGCGGGAGCGGGGCTCCCCCGGCGGCCGGCAGCTCCTCCGCCCCCGTCTCGGGCTCCGCCGGGGGAGGGCGCGGGGAGTACCCACCGCTCGGCCGCGGTCGGCGGCGCCGCGGGGAGCCGG
>JAAGAY010004188.1:23906-39307 GCA_011801015.1 Ardeotis arabs | reverse complement strand
CCTGCGGCGCGGCCCGCATGGAGCCGCCGGCGGGCGCGGGGCTCTCGGCCGCCTGGCACACGCTCAGCACCGCGCTGGTGCCGCCCGCCGCCCTGGGGCTGGTGAGCGGGGGCGGCCCTGGGCCCGCGGGGCGGTGGGGGGGGGCCCCGCTGCTTCCCGCTCCCCTCACGCTGCTCCGCGCTCCGGGCCCTGCCGGGGCCGGCCGCCTCCCGTGGGCCTGGGGCAGGCCCCGACCGGGCCCCAGCCTCGTCCCCCCGCCCTGGCCGCTGCCCTCCCCTCGCGGGTCTGGTTTGCGGGGCGGGCGGGAGCTGCTGGGGCTGCCGGCTTGGGAAGGGGGGATCTGGGGGCATTTCCTCGAGGGGGGCTCAGGGAAAGGCCGTGGGGGTCCAGCCGTCCCCCTGTTCCCCATCGCACCGGCCAGGGAAGCGTACGTGCCAAAAAAGAGGGGTGCTTCCCCGTCTGTGCTGCAGCCTGAGGGAGCCAGCATCGCCTGAGAAGGGTTTAGCCCCAGAGCCTGGCATTTTGGGGACCCGAGGGTGGCTCGTGGCGCTCCCGCCACCGCGCGTGTCCTGCAGCAGCTGCAGCGATGGCCGGCGTTGGGGAGGTGGCACTTGGCTTCCAGCAGCGGGCTGAGACCCCAGCAGGTCTCTGCGGAGGAGCGGTGCCCGCCTGGTGCTGTTTGCCAGCAGAGCCCGTGTGTGTTTGGCCCCTGCTCTTTGAGATGAGCCGTCTCTTCTGCCACAGATCCTCCTGGAGAAGTCCTTACGCACGCTTAACTTGGTATCCCTTCCGCTTTCCAGGCAGCGCCGAGGTCCGACGCTGTGGGGCCGCTGAAGGATGCCGACCTGCGGGCAGCCCTGGACGTGCTGCGGTGTTACGACCTGCACTCCGTCGTGGAGGAGTGGTTCATCGAGGTGCTGCAGACAGACCTTCAGGCCAATATAGCTCCTGAGTTCTGGAACTGCATCGGCCAGTATGAGAACACGGCGGAGGAGCCCCAGTGCTCCTCGCTCCTTCTGGACGCGTTTTGTCTTCTCAAGCGCCGCCTGGACCCCTACCTGAACAGCCTGGAACTTCTGGAGAAGTGGACCAAGGCAGGCTTGCTCCTGGGGACCGGCGCTCAGATGCTACAGGAAAAGGTCTACACCATGTTCAAAGCTATCCTTTTCTTCTCCACCACCAAGTCCTTCCAGGAAATGATCCAGCAGTTCTACAGCCGCACTTTCAGGATATACATGCGGCAGTGGAAGAAAGGAGAAGACGGCACGAACGAGTGCGAGAGCAGCATGAGCGAGACTGAGCAGGAGAGCGATACGGAGGAGGGCGGAGGAGAGAGCCCGCTGTGCGCGGGCTGCAGCAGCAAGAGAGAGCAGTGCTGGTGCCCCAAAGCCATGGAGCAGTTTCAGCAGCTCAATGACATTCTGTGCGTAGCGTACGGGGTGGTGGCTGTCACTCAGAACAAGCAGGTGGTCCGGAGGGGGAGCAGCAGCAAGTTCTCTTGATCTCTGAAAGCAGGAGGAGTTACAGGTCAGGCTGTGTCGTGGTACTGCGTAGAGAACCTGACACAGCGTTTCTGCAGCTGGTTGCCAACTGGGGGTTGAACTAGAGCAGATCTTTAGGCAGAAAGTTCCTCTCCCTGGATATGAGTATCTTCCCCTTGCTCTCAGGCCTTCTGTCCACAAAGGAGTGAACTCTTCTAAATGAAAAAGCTTTTGATGGCTAGAAAATAACGTTTCTGGTGAGGATGGGACAGCAGTAGTGTCATGTGTGGCACATGTAGCGCATCTGTGCGGGCTATCAGAGCATTTAAACTGGGAGCTAGACCTGCATCTGTGGAGCACAGGGAGGAAGGTGCCTTCAGGTAGTTAGATTTTCTTTGTTTGCTTGTACCTTTGCTTCCATTCGCTCTGAACTGGGTCACTCTCTGTGTCTGCAGCCGCCGGCTGAATTTGCTGGAGAGGGTGAGCGCCGATGCTGTCACGACCATCTTGCACCGCATGATAGAGGAGAGGATGGAGCAACGATGCCGGGGGGAATACGAGCACTCCTTCCTGAATGAGTTCCAGGAGGTAAGGAAGGCTCTTCCTTTGGGGATGCACAGCTGCTCCTGTTGCCGTTTTAGCAGCTCAGGCAAAAAGCAGATTCCACCTGAAAACACCTGGTCCAGGGCTGTGACTCCCACCGTCCCTGGGGAAGACGTGGTTAAAACTCCCCGTTTTTATTTATGCCGGAGGGGAAGGTTTGCTCTAGCCTGTGCGTAACGGACCGTTATATTTCACCTGGTGATGTCCATAGTAATGAGGGCATTTTTGTGGTTCCAGTTTAGAAACTGACGAACACGTGGTGCCACCTAGCCCGCAGAAGAGCCTCCCTCTGCGTCGGTGGGCCCATAATTACGATTTGTGTGGCTGTTTTCTGTCCTCTGTCCAATTTTTCAGCACCCCTTTAAAACAGGAGGCGAGGATGGGGAGATGGTACTCTGGTGTTGATCTCGCCAGGGGGCCACATACGGAATTAAAATCCTTCCTCGCACCTACCCAGATGTTTTCCTGCTGCCTTAAACAGAGTTCCCACTGGGCTGTTTACCCACTGTGACCTTAAAATAAAATTCTCTAGGTGATGGCTCTTCCAGGATACAGTCCTGGCTCTGCAGCCTTGCCCTGCGCTCTTTGTTCCTCGACGCGTGACCCTGCCTTTGCCGGCGCTGAAGAACAACGCGTGAAGTCAGGTTGCCGTGCAGACCAGGCTGCTCTCCGTGGCTGCCCTAGCTTCCGTGCTGTTTGCCGTGCCGGCCGTTTTTGTCGTCAGCAAACATCAGCGGTCATTTTGTATTTACTTCTCTTTAGTTGCCGTGCAACACTTGCTTTCTTGGACCTAGTGTGAAATGCTTTTGGATGACCTGGAGATTGTTTAAGGGCACCAGAAAAAATGCAACCGCATTCTACTTGTCAGACGTTGCAGAAGGTCCCCTTGCTCCCAGCTCCTCAGAAAGGCCAGCGTGTTTGGCCGCAGAAAATAGGAGCATGTCAGAATTAGGAAGAGATAATTTTAAGGGCCGGGGGGGAAGCACAAGCCTGGCAAGCTAAAGGTAAAATAGGAGAAGTCTGAGAAGCAGCTTGCTGGAAGTAGAAGTGCTGACAGCAAACCCCCTTTGAGACACACCAGCAGCAGCCCGCAGCGCCAGCTGATGTTCAGTAACAGGAGCGCTCCGAGGGGATAAACTCACAGGGAACCTGAGTTGGTTTGGTAGTAATTGCATTCCTTAAAACTGAGTTCCTTTGCATCCGCTGTAGTCCTTTCCTTTTGTCCTTTAGGAGATTTTTTTATCAGATTTTCCCCAGTTTTGCTCGGATCGATGCCCAGATGTTCTGTAGTTCTCGGGTTGGTCCTGCCTTGTAATTGGCAGAACTTGTGCGTTTCCTCAGTCGAGCAGATGATTACAAATTAGCACCAGCAAAGCAGACCTTGACTTAGCATTTTTGTTCAGGCTGTTGGAATCTGATTATCAAAAAATATTAATATCTAGTAGCTATTGATACTCAAATATTATCCCAGGAAGTACCATGTATTTGCCACTTTAAAGGGGAAATTTTTTAAAAAAGCATTTCTTTTGGACATCTGGATGTTATAGTTGAGTACCTTTGAAATTTGACAATTACACATTTCTCTTTAGAAAACTAAATCTCAAATATCAAAAATTAACCTCTGATGCTCTCTGTTCAGGTTTTTAGTTTATTATTCAGTAACTAGGCTGGTATTTGAGGTCTTGGTTTCAAGTGCCTGAGTTTGGTTGGCTGGCTGTGAGTCCTTGGGATGGCTTGCTTGCTCTTTGTTGATTTCAGGCATCGTAGAAATTTGGGGCCCAGGTGTTCACCATCTCTGTGCTCTGCCTCTCCTTGCGCAGTGGATTGAGAAAGTGATTGGCTGGCTCAGCAGAGTTTTTCTGCAAGACGGTGCCTTGGCGCGCTCCTCCCCAGAAGCGAGCAGCACCTTGAAGCGCTGGCGGTGCCACGTCCAAAGGTTCTTCTACCGCATCTACGCCAGCATGCGCATTGAGGAGCTCTTCAGCATTATTCGAGGTAGGCGTGACCCATTCAGTGTTCGTTCACTCCTGGACTTGGACTGGATGAATGACAGATGTGTCTTCATCTCCTGGTGCACCACGCTGTCTCCTCTTGCCTTCCCACGGAGCGTGGCGCTGTTTCTAACCGCTGCTTGGTTTGTAGATTTCCCAGACTCGAAGCCAGCTGTGGAGGACCTCAAGTTCTGCCTGGAGAGGACTAATCAGAGGCAGCAGCTGCTCAGCTCCCTGAAAAGCGCTCTGGAAATGCGACTTCTGCATCCTGGTAGGTGGTTTTTTTTTATCCCTGTGTATGTCATAACACTGTAAGGAGCCTGGGCGTGAGCGGGGATCTGCTGGGAGCCATCGTCTCACTTCGTGTTTGGTGAGTGAGAGGCAGTCAGGTGGGCACATGGCGAGCTCTCCATGTTTGAGTGTGCGTGCAGCAGTAGCTGATGATATCCCAGCCCCTTGCCTCATTTTTGCAGTATGGTGAGGAGCTGAGCTAGAAGTTTAGCTTTGATCCAGTGGGTAAAGGCTCTGTGGTCTGTGCTCCTAACGCACAGTCAGTGCTCAGCGGGTTTATGGTGCTCTCTGAGCCTGCGTTCGTGGTTGGAACTGGTTTCTCAAACATGTGGATCTGATCTCTCCCTTTGGCTGGGGCAGTTGGGCAGCAAGCCCTTCGCCTCCGGCTCCGTAGATCAGAGGGCTTGGAGCATGCAAGCCGTTAGTCTGTGCTCTGGGACTCTGACCCTCTGCCCCTCTCCTCTAGGAGTCAACACATCCGACATCATCACTCTGTATATCTCAGCCATCAAGGCCTTGCGGGAGCTTGACCCCTCCATGGTCATCCTGGAGGTTGCCTGCGAGCCCATCAGGAAGTACCTGAGGTAAGAGGCTGGTGCGGCGCTCTTAGCATTGCCTTTCCCTCCCCTTCCCTTCCCTCACTCCGTTTCCCTTGCCTGTTGGCAGGACTCGGGAAGACACGGTGCGGCAGATCGTGGCCGGTCTCACAGGGGATGCTGAGGGCTCCGGTGATCTTGCAAACGAGCTCTCGAAAGCTGACCCGGTGACGCTGGAGAACGGCCAGGAGAGCGACGATGACATCTCAGAACCAGGGGACTGGGTTCCTGACCCGGTTGATGCAGATCCAGGTTAGATGCCAAGACCAGAAGTCCTGGTGGCCTGCTGTTTCCCTGGTGGGCTGTCATCTTGAGCAGCTCGTTTGCCAGCCCTCTAGAGCTGAGCTGGGCTGGGGCAGGTCTCTGTTCATCTCCTGCTGTCCTCTGCTGGATTTCACTAGGAAAATCAAGTTCCAAGCGTCGGTCCTCGGACATCATCAGCTTGCTGGTGAGCATCTATGGCAGCAAGGACCTGTTTATCAACGAATACCGCACGCTTCTGGCCGACCGGCTGCTGCATCAGTTCAACTACAGCGCCGAGAGGTGAGGTCCAGGTGCCCAACCCCAGGGCTTTCTGTGGTAAAATCACCTGATAGAGGCGTGCTGCAGACTCCATCCTAGGAACGGCTCTTTCTGGAGCCAGGAATGTCTTTGGCCACTTCATCTGCAGGTTTGGGTTTGCATCCGGAATTTCACGCGCTCACCTCTTCTTGGGCCGCTTCCTGCTCAGTCCTGCGCTTGGCTTGCACTAATAAGGCAGCACGTAGGAAATTGGAGGCACCGACCCCCTCTGAGCTCCATCCCACGCGTTCTGGTGGCCCTCACAACCCCCACGGGCTGCTTCGGGTCAGCAGGAGGTGTCAAAGTAAGAAGCTAGTGCGAGCCACGCCTGGGATGGGCAACCTCGGGCGCGTGGCTTGCCAAACGCAGCGGTTGCGCTGTGCCGTCGAGGAGGACGGCCTAAAAAGCTGCTGGCCTGCAGAGGAAGTGGCTGTTCCTTACTTAGATGCTAGGAGGCATCCTCTTCAGATAATGTGCCTTGCAAGGCTTCCTACGAAGGGCACCCTTGTGCCAGGGACTAGCTTTTTCGGCTGCATTGCGAGGGGTGGAGGCCAAGCCAGGCTCGTCTGTCTGAGGACCCAGGTCTGATCTGAGGTTTCTCTCCTCAGGGAAATCCGCAACGTGGAGCTGCTGAAGCTGCGGTTTGGGGAAGCTCAGATGCACTATTGTGAAGTCATGTTAAAAGTAACTTTTTTTTTCTTTTTTAATTCAAGTCATGGGTGTTTGAGCTCCTTGGGGAAGGGGAGGACTTGAGGAGTGACCCAAAAAGGGTCTTTTAGGAAAGTGGGGAGCTGATTTGTGACAGGCAGAGGTGCGTTCCAAACCATGGCTGTTCTGTAAGCCCTGTGGGTTGGGTTATTGACTCTGGGGGATGGTTGCTCTGGTGCTGTTGCCTCTCCTGCCCTTCCTGCAGTACAGTACTCTGGCATTGGAGAGCTGGGCTCTTCTGGCTCCTCTAGGGTTGGGATGCGGGAGTTTAATTCCCTTGGAGCACTGTCCCAAGAACACAGGTCTGGAGGGACTCCTGTATAGGCTGGTGTGGAGCTGTAAGCTCTGCTCCAGCCTCCCCTCAAATGTTTCTGAGTATGTAGCAGACTTTCTAGTAAACGCACATGATCGTGTCCTTCCCAATGTTCCCATCATCATTTGGAGACAATGCTGGTCACCTTGTTTAAGCTTTGCCTTTACTGAGGGTTAGCACTGACTTGGAGGAGAAGGAGCTGCCTTAGCTTCCTCTGCCTTTCCCAGGATATGGCCGACTCGCGACGCATTAATGCCAACATCCGCGATGAGGAAGAGAAGCTCCCGGAGGAGGAGAGGCCACCGTTCAGCCTTGTTGCCGTTATCTTGTCGAGTGAGTTCTGGCCACCGCTGAAAGAGGAGAAGCTGGAGCTTCCGGAGCAGGTCAAGGAAGCCATGGAAGCCTATTCCAAGAAGTATGAGAAATTAAAGGTGAGGCAACCTTAACCCTCCGTAAAGGTGTGTGCTGTTCAGGCTTTGGACACGTTCCTTAAATTGCAGCTGCTAGTACAGCCGTGCTGTTACGGTGGAATCCCAAAGTCCTTCAGGTGTGACTCGGGGTTAGAAGCTGCGCTAGCTTAGCTATTGCCAGAAGAAGGGTTTGTCTCTATGGCGTGCCTGCGTTGTCACAGAGATCGCTGTTAGGGAAGAGAGTTTTCTAAAATATGCCAGCGTTTGCTAGTGAAATGGATACTGAGATGGAAGTTCTCAGGCATCTTAAGTCTGGTCTCAGCTTGTTGGCCTAAGTTCTGCAGTAGTAAGAGTGACATCCTGTCCCTGTTGGGCCTCTCTTCTTCAGTGCTCTGGCACTCCCCTCCCCTGTTTGTCCTCTTGAAAAGAAGCTGGTCTCATTTGAAGATTCACTGTTGGTCTGGAGGTAGGTGAATGTTGCTTCCTCTTCTGCCTGCGGTCTCTCCTGGGTTGTTTCATTCATTTCGGGAGGGTCCCTGAACTCCCTCCTGGCAGTTAGTTGAACAGAGAAGGCTAAGGTACATCTTGCTCTGCGCACACACAACGGGTTGGAAGCAGGAGCATCTGTCTGGAAGTCAAGGAGAGATCTAGGTCGCTTCCAGAGCTGTGGTCTTGGCTTTCTCGTCTTGCAGCTTCTTATCTGGTGGAGTGCAGAGCGCACCTCCGGAGCGCGGGGGATTCAGATACAGGTGTCATGCCAGTGTAGGTTGTGTGCGCGCACACAGATGGCTCTCTGCAGCCAACCTGGACACAATTTGGTGTCTCATGCCGATGTTCCTCTGCCTGTTCGCTTGTGCTCTGACTCCACTTCAGGTTTGGTTTTCTATGTCCTGTCTAGAGCTTGTTATTATACAGCAGGTGGCAGATGCCATGAGGCCGGGAAGCTCATAGCTCTCGATCCCGTCTCTTCTGCTGTAGCTGTGTGCCAGACGTGGATGCCAACTCACTTCTGTGCCTGCAAAAATGAGTTAGGAGAGGATGCAGGAGGGGATGCAAAGAGGAAGCAGCCTCCTCAAGCCTCCTCAGCCTTCAAAGCAAGCGATCTTCTTTCCACATCAGTATCAGAAGAGATTGCCTCTCTTCCGAGGAAGTCCTGCCCCAGATGAGTGTTTATTCTCTGGCAGGAGTTTGTCCTGAGTGGCCCAGCTGGTCTTGCAGAATTTCCTCAACCTCTGCTCACCCTGCCAGAGAGCGGAGTGGCTGGCTTTCGGGCAGGAGAGGGGCACAGCTCTTGGGCAAGGGCTGAACAACACCTTGTGCTGCGGAGGATGTTTCCCACGAGGGGCTGGGTGGCGGCAGTGCTGGGTGGCTCATGAGGAGGGGAGGGTTTTTGTACCTGGCAGAGGTGTACGGAGCGCAGCTGGCCCTGGTGAGGAGGGGTGTTTGCAGTAACGCAGCACTTTGTGCTTCCTGTTAGAAGATCTGCTGTGAGCGACTGCTGCTCCCTTTTCCAGGCCATGAGGACCCTGAACTGGAAGTACCACCTGGGCCTAGTGAGCTTGGATGTGGAGCTGGCAGATCGCACCCTCTCCCTGTCCGTCTCTCCCGTGCATGCCGCCATCATCCTGCACTTCCAGACCAAGAGTGAGTGCCGTGGCAGGCTCGGCGTTGCCACCCGTGTCTGTGTGCTCCGTGGGTGGGTGGGAAGGCCACGTTGCTTGGGTGGCTGCAGGCTCTGAGAGCTCTGGCAGCAGGACCAAGACCTGGTTCGTGGGCTCGGATCTACCACAGGGCTCAGCCAGGTTCCTCCTCGGGCACAGCACCCAGCAGGACCACAGCTCAGCTCCCGGTCTGCTTTCAGGCCGTCACTGCACGCAGCTGCTCGCTCCTGGCAGCGGCTCCCCAGCCTTCCTCATCCTCTTATTAAACCCTGGCGGTGGAGGTGGGCAGGTGTCCTGTGCTTTTCTCTGATACCCGTGGTCTCCACAGGTACGTGGACCCTGACAGAGCTGAGTGAGGTGCTCAAGGTGCCCGTGACATCGCTGAAGCGTAAGATGACGCTGTGGCTGCAGCAGGGTGTCCTGTGTGAAGAGCCCCAAGGCACCTTCACCGTCATTGAGGAGGAGCAGAAGGACCAGGTGGAGAAGGTTGTTCTGATAGACAGCGATGAGGAGGGGGACTCTGCCATGGCATCGCAGGCTGACCAGAAAGAGGAGGAGCTGCAGGTACCCATCTGCGCGTCTCGGCTGCTCGTGAAGCCGGCAGGATGGTGCCAACATCCTGTGCTTTTGGCTTTGGGGAGCCTGATTGAGATGATGGATTCAGTTTGTACGTTGGATTTGCGTGTTCCGCTGCAGTGGCTAGTCCAGCGCGAGAGTTTTTTGAAGTGTGTAACTCCTGATTAATGCTCACTGGTGCAGGTGCTAGCGCAGCCTCCTCTCCAGAGAAGTGCCTGGCTGCGGAGCCAGGCAGCCCGTTGGACATCTCTAAATGTGGGGTTTTTCAGTTTAAAAAAAAGAAAAAGTCTGAGACATGATTTCATATTTGAAAACAGTCGTAACTTATTTGGATTGACACAAGCAACGCTTTTTGGCACTTAGGCTGCCAAAAAGGCTTACCCAACACGAACAGCTGGCCCTTTGCCTTCTTTGTCTTGTGGTTCCTGGACCCTTCCAGTGCTTTTCCTGCCCGTGTGTCATGCTGTGCGCGCCGTGCCACTGTGCAACACGCAGCTGTCATACCGGTGTTCATCCACTGAGGGTCATGCACGTACTGCACGTCAGATCCTGCTTCCTAGCTGTGTGTCCCAGCACCTCATGCTGCTCTGGGATATTTCCTGTTTAAACACCGCACGCTCACGGCTGAGAGCAGAACTCACTGCCAGCCACAGCCCTGCTTTTGGGATATGGGGTGCTGAAGCACCCCTTTTCTTCATGGTTTGGATGTCAGCGTGGTTCACTGTTGCTTGCCTGTCCCTCCTGCAGCTCTTCTGGACGTACATCCAGGCTATGCTGACCAACCTGGAGAGCCTGTCCTTGGAGAGGATTCACAGCATGCTGAAGATGTTTGTGATGACAGGCCCGGTGGTTACAGAAATCGATATACAGGAGCTGCAGGGTTTCCTCCAGAAAAAGGTCCGGGACCAGCAGCTCATCTACTCTGGAGGTGTCTATCGCCTGCCCAAGAACTGCAACTAGGCTGTGAGTGTCCCTGCTCTCCCCTCCGTGTCACTTCTCCGCCCGTGCTCAGCTCCGGAGTGCCACCCAGCTCTCTCATCCTCCTGGGTGGTTTCTCTGCTCTGGGGGTTTGTGCCCTCATCCCCAAACCGGTGTCCTTTCCCATGGAGACAGCTCGGCAGCAGCCCGGGCTGTGCACCCCACAACTTCTGGGACTGGGCCTGCTCCCTACGTTGCTTTCCCTCCCGTATGTGAGGGTCTGGGCCCACTCCACTGGTTAATAAAACCAGCAGTCTCCTTTTTCAGATGGTACCAACTCTTTCTTCCTCTCAGCGCGCGCTCGTAGCACCAGTCTTCCCACGCTGGAAGGGCAGGCAGGAAACCCCAGTCTGCCGGGCACCGTCTCCTGTTCCTTGGGCCTCCATCTGCAGCCCCAGGAGGGTTTGGGAGGGCGGCTCTTGGCTCCAGCTGCTGTCTGGGTCTCTCTGTGTGGCTAAAGCAGCGTCTCGCAGCTGCCTGTGATGAGTGAGACCCTGCACAAAAGCGAGTGTTTGTGCTGTCTCCTTTGGCTTGTGCGGGAGGAAGACTCCAGGGTCTGCTTACCCTGGTTTGGGACTCTTAAATTGTGTGGAATGATTTTATTGTGGGATGAAGAATGCTTTAGATTGATGAGCCGTAGGAGTTCTTCAGGGCAAGCTGTTTAGTCCTGGAGGATAAGTCAGCGGATTATCCAGGCACTTGCTTTACTGTGGCCTGAATACACGGCTCCCTTCCGGCACCGTGGCGGCTGCGTCGTCTGGGTGTGCTTCAGAGGTATCGGCACCACCACGAGCAACGAGGGAGCGAGGTGGGGTCATCCCTGAGCTCTGATCAACGAGGGAGCGAGGTGGGGTCATCCCTGAGCTCTGATCAACGAGGGAGCGAGGTGGGGTCATCCCTGAGCTCTGATCAACGAGGGAGCGAGGTGGGGTCATCCCTGAGCTCTGATCAACGAGGGAGCGAGGTGGGGTCATCCCTGAGCTCTGATCAACGAGGGAGCGAGGTGGGGTCATCCCTGAGCTCTGATCAACGAGGGAGCTCGATGGGATCATCCCTGAGCTCCGTGGGTCAGACCTCACGCCCCCAGGCCGGGTGTCGAGCTGTGGGTTTCAGGGTTGTGTTCAGTCTCCGCTTGATAGTGTTCGGGGTTCCTCCGTCCGGCTTTCCGGGTGGGTTTTGCTCGGCAGGAGGAATGTGCTGGGGAAATCTGGCTTTTACTAAAAACTTGCTTTTTCTGGAGCAAGGAATGAGGTTCCACAGCCCAAGAAATCTTTCCCCTCCTCTGCTGAACCTTCTGTCCCAGCCCGTGGGCACTGCAGCAGCTGGAATTGAGATACCTGAGGGCCATACTTGAACACCGGAGCAGCCCGTAACCCTGGCTGTGCTGCGCAGCCGGGTGCATGAGAGACTTGTAGAACGTAGAAAACAACCTATATTTTAGTATTTAACCTTATTTTTCTGTGCCTAAAGGCATGCAGGTCCCACACTGTGGGCATCCTTGGTGCAGCCGCAGGCAGTGGGTACGGCGTTTCTCTCGCCCTTGTGCACGTTACGGCTTTTCCTCCGCGCGTGAGAGCAGGCGTTTGTGTTTCCCCGCGGCACTCCGCTCCGGACTCGCGGTCCTGTGGCACCGGGAGCTGGTCAGTGTGCTCTGTTGTGAGGCTTCAAGTGGTCCTTGTGCTGTAGGGGCTCTGTTTGAATGAACCCCAGTCTGTGACCGTGTAGGATGTTACTCCAGGTGAAGCCAGGAAAGATGAGCAGCAGCTGATCCCAAATCACCTCAAGCAGGGAGGGAAATCCATGCTGGAGCGCACGAGGAGCCCCAGCAGACCCTGGTGGGACACTGGCTGGATCTGTTGTCAGCACTTTGCAGCTTTTGGAATTTTATTTTTATTTTAAGTTTTTTTTTTTTTTTTTAATTTCTTTTTTTTAAATTTTATCTTATTATTTTAATTTTACTTTTTCAGGAAAGAAAACTCTTTGAGCAAATGGAAGCGTCTGGAAAGGCAGGCAGCCGGGGTCGGTGTCTGCCCGGGGTGTGCCATGCCCGTCCCGCTCTGCGCTGGACGCACCGCGGCTGTGACGGCCGGGGGAAATGGTTCTTTTTGATCTTCTGAGATCAAACAAACCGCCAGCTTTGCAGCTCCACGGCGGGGCTGCTGGCAGGCGGGGCTGTCCCCGGCCACCAAGGGAGCCAGGGCCGGCTGGCACGGCAAGGAACGCGGCTGCCAGTGACTCCAGCGCCCCGGCTGCTTCGGCTTTGCCTGTCGATGCAAAAATATTTATTTATTTATGGGTGCAGGGGGGATCTGTTCCTCCTGCAGCGCTTCCCCAACCCCGTGCTGCGGGGTGGTGAGCGTGCCCCAAGCCGTAGCCCGTCCCGGCTGTGCCCAAAGCCGCGGTGGTGCCGCCGAGGCCGGGGTAGGGAAGGGGACGGGACGAGCATCTTTCCTGTGCTGATCCTTCCCACGCTCCCCCGTGGGATGGGCCTGTGGGGTGTGATGAGTTTGTCCGTCCTGAGCCAAGAGGTGAGCACTGCCACTGCCGAGGGGACCTGGAGCCGGTTCTGTCCCCGCGGGAAGGCTCCAGAGCCACCGGCTGAGTTGGAGCGTGGTCGTTTCAAAGCGTGGCAATGGGAAAAACTCCGGTTTAATGAGCGCTTCAGCTTTTATGGAAAGTAAAATCTTGACATGAATGGAAACAAGCTGAAAATGCAATTTTTCAGCCTGAACAGAGGAAGGTGGATTAAAAAAAAAGACTTTGGGCTCTTCCCCGCGCCGTTTGCCGTGCAGCCGCGTTGCTTCAGGCCAGGGCTGCATCTGCTGGCCGAGGCGAAGCCCCGTCCCGGGTCCCTTACCTTTGCAAATCCCTTCCACTTCTAGAGGAAAGAAAGAAAAAAAACATTTCTAGCTCGAAGAGGCGTGTAAAATGCCATTTCTTTACTCCTTAGATGCTTGGAAATGGCTTCAGTTCCTCAGGGGTGTTTCACAGACGCCCTCGCTGACACCGTAAACCCTTTCCGTGAGCGCTGGTGTGTGCGGGACGGCGTTACGATGATTTTCCCTGCTGCACCCCTGTGAAATGTGTGGCTGTTTATGGCATCGGGGGGACGCTGCGAGGTGGTGACTGTCCCACCCGCCGCAGGAGGAGCGGCCGTGCGCACTCACTGCTCTTTGTCTTTTCCAAATTATTTCCCGAATTTCCCATTTTTCCCCATAATTTTCCACTTTTTCCCCAACGTCAAAAGCAGCATGATCCCAAAGCCTCCCGGACGCGGCAACGCGTGCCGCTGGTCCCTGACCTGTCCCATCGCCGGCCCCGACACCCACCCCGCGTGCCGCCCTGGCGCTGAGCCTGGCCGGCGCCGCGCCACGCGACCACAACCTCCCGGCAGCCCCGCGCCGCCGCCGAGGCCGGCACGTGAGGGGGTGAAGCTGCCAAACCAATTTTTCTTTGCTTTTTCCCTTTTTTTTTTTTTTTTTTAATTGTTTTAGTGAGATGGGGATGGAGCTCAGCTGGAGGAGAAAGGAGCAGTGGATTTAAATTGGGTTTTAGGAGCGGTCATTGGATCGGCGCTCTTCAAATCGGCTTTAAAAAAAGAAATTAGATCAAAATCCTCGTTTGCCCTCAAAAAGAGCGCTCGCCTTCATGTACCTTGCTGTGTTTATAAACTGTTTAGAAGGGCCACGGTGACCCAAGCAGGATGCGGCGTCCCTCCGAGGGACGTTCCCCAGCCCACGGATAAACTGTTTGGGTTATTTAGGTCGAGTTAAAGCGGGGCTGCTTACGAAGGCTGGAAATTTTTGCGAAGCGTGAGGCTGGGGAGAGCGTGGGGTCCGGCTGGATGGCCGCGGGGCCGTGTGCTGCCCGGGCAGGCGCTGAGCTGCGGCCGGATTTACCCCCAGCGCGCTGCCGTTGGCGCTTTTTGCTGATGCGCTGGGTTTAGGATGCAGGGGGGCTGACGGCGCGGGGGGGACCCCGTGGAAGCGAGAGGCTGGAGCAGCAGCAGAAATTCGGGGCAGATCGATGCAAGGTGGGTGATAGAAAAGGAAAAAAAAACCCCACTCAACAGCCCAGGCCATCGCTAACGCAGCTGTGGAGCGCAGGGCAAGGGCGCTGCGGCCCACCATGGATAATTTTACGATAGACTTTGATTTTTCCCTTTTTGGGGAGGCAGGAGGGGCCGGCTCCGGGGCGGGGGCCCGCGGGGCTGCTCAGGGGTGTCTGCGTCCCCACCCCGCTGCCATTTCCCCTTCTCTGCTCGCAGGCTCTCACTTTCTGTTTCGGGGGCGCCTGCCTGCTCCAGGCTTCACACCCATGGCGGGGTTCTGACCTCCGTATAAACTTTCCTGATGGCTCCAAGCCCGTGGCATTTTCAGTCTGTACCTTTTTTTGACAAATTTCCTCCTTTTTCACAGAGTTTTTCCAGGCGGGGTGTGGGACCCCCTGTCCCAGCGCTGCCAGGGTTCATCCTGGGCCCATTCCGGGCTTTGGGCTCCCACAGCCCCCCACCCTGAGGGACCTTTTGGCCCCGGGGGTTCGCTTGGCCTTGTTCTGGCTTCCCGGGGGGGCGGAGGGGCCGGCAGCGTTTGCAAGCGTCTGGGGTTGCAGCTACGGGAGGTGTTTCAGCTAAAAAGGCAACGTGCCAAAAAATAGAGGGAAAAAAATCTAAAATTGTGGTACAGGTCGGTGCCCAGCGGCGAGTGCCCAGTGTGGCCATCCTGAGCGCTGGCGACGCGTTTTGGTGGGCACCAAAATGGGCAGCTGCCCATCACCTGCTGGTACCCAAACCAGTGGGTACTGGTCAGTGACTGGTACCAAAATCCCGGCTCGGGCGTCGCCATCTCCCCGTCCCCAGGGCTGTCTGCCCCGTTTCCCCTGGGGTGCCCCGCGGCGGGGCAGAGCTGCGGGAGAGGCCGTGTTTGCGCAGGATTTGCGTCCGCGGCTCTGCAGGAAGGGCCGTGGCGGCTGTGGCCGCTCCTCGCTCCCATCCCGGCCCAGCAGCCGTTTCCTCCCCGCGTGGGGCCTGGCTGGCGGGGGCCTCCACACCCGCGGGGACACAGGGGACAGGGCTCGTGGCCCCGAGGTGAGTGGGGGGCGGTGGGGTTGGGGGGAGAGATGGCCGGCGCCAGTGTGACACCTCCTGCCCCTGCTCCAGACCCCCGCCCCACCGCGCTGCCCCATTGCGTGCTGTAGCCCCCCGGCGCGGCGCCCCAGTGCGCAGCCGTGGCC
>JAAGAY010004188.1:0-23886 GCA_011801015.1 Ardeotis arabs | reverse complement strand
CGTACACCCCCCCACCCCATTGCATTGCCCCACTGTCTGCGTGTGTCCCCCCTCCCCAGGATGCCCCCTCCCCGGGGCAGCCTGCTCCCCCCGCATGGGGGTGCTGGAGGTCCCCAGAGCCCCATGGGGGGGACACAGCCCCCACACCGGGGCCGTGGCGGGGGCAGCAGCACCAGGTGGTATTTTGGCCAGGAACACGAGGGGCTGTTTTCCGTGGTCCTGTCCCCCATGTCCCCCCCTGCCCAACAGCCCATGCCGCAGGGACCCCGTGGCTTTTTTGGCAGCCGCCCCAGACTGAGCCGGTGATTTCGGAGCCCGGTTGGCGGTGACACCAGGAGTGTGTCCCCAGCTGCAAGTGCCAGCCCTGCATCGCCTTGTCACCGCACGGGCACCCCACGGCCGTGCTTGGCCCCCCGTGTCGGACAGGGGCTGGTGGTGGCCACGCTGCCCCGCTCGGGTCCTGTCCCCACGCGCCATCGAGCTCCCCCAGCACCGCGGGGGTCCCACTCAGGTCGGTCCCACGTCCCCACTGTAGCTGTGAGCGCGTCACCCTCTGCTCCGGCTGTGGCCCCGGCATCTCGTCATCCTCGCAGCTTGGAAAGGGTTTAGAAACCCCGCTGTGTGAGCGGGATGAGCATCCCTCACGGCGTGCTTTGAGCCCTGCTTCCACCCCCCTTTGGTTTCCCGCTGCGTTTCGGAAGTTTCCCACCCTGCCCGGGGCACTGGGCACAGCTCCCGCTCCTTCCCAGTTACGGCAATACAGGTTTTTTTTCGGGGCTGTTGAAGTTTGCTAACAGCCCTCGGGTGGTGGCTGGGAGTTTCTTGCTCCTCTTGTTGCTTCTTTTAGGGTTTTTGGGGTGCTTTTATTATTATTTTTTTTTCTAAATAGTGTTCAACTGCGCCCACCTCCGGCCCTGGGTCAGCCCTGCTGGGATTCCCAATTCCGAGAGTGGGTCCCAGCCGCTCCATGCCGGTGGCTGTCCCCCAGCTGAGCTCCTGCGCCTTCGTGACACAGAAATGCCCACATTTGCAAAGATTTGTTAGGCAAATCCCACCTCAGCTGCAGCAGAGGCGCGTTGGGCCACCCAGCATGAGGTCACGGAGAGTTTTTGGGTCTGGGCTGGGAGGACCCTGCTCAGAGCATCCCCTCTCCATCGAGATGTGGGGATTTGGATCGTAGCCATGGTGGGATCTGGGCTGTGATGCTCCAAAACACCCCAAATTGTGCAGTTAGTTGTGAGCTTTTTCCCTATTTTTGGTCTGGGCAGCCGCTCTTGCAGGGAGCAGCTTCCAGCTGGGGGCTGATCCCAAAGCGGGAGCTTGAGTGGCTTTGGGGCTGCTCTGGCTTGGCCAAACCGGCTTGTTTTTCAGGAAAAGCCTCGGCCGCGGTGTGCAAGCGCAGGTGAGAAGCGGGGAGGTATCGGGGCGGGCTGGGTAAGGCTAGAAGAAAGTTGGGCTGAGGTGGTGGTGAGGAGGAGCCGCCGTGACGAGCCCTGGCACCGCCGGGCACGGAAAAACCCTCGCTGCTTCCTCCTCCTCCTCTCCCTCACTGCAGCCAAGGGAAGAAGCGGTTTTCCCCAGGGAGTCTGTGTGCAGTGAGGGTCAGGCTGCCCACGCCGTCTCTCCCAGAGGTCGGTCCCGCAGTGGCCGTGCAGCCTGGCCCAGCCGTCCCCACGTCCCCATGTCCCTCCGCTGCAGGGCCGGGGGCTGCGAAGGGGCCGAAAGCCTCAGCGGGGTCGATGGGATGGCCAGCGGCAGCGGAGCAGGAGCCCAGAGACAGGCAAATCAACTACTCTGGACTTGCTATTTTTTTCCAGACTCTCTATTTTTTCCCACTTCCACTTTCCTGTTTTCCCTGCTAGGGAGAAGCCTCATCCCTGAGCTGACCCAGCACTGCGTCATTCCCGATAACGTCTCTTCGCAGCATCACCGCTTTGACCTTTACGGGTGACAGGCTCCGGGCTAATCACACTCCGGAGGGTGGGGATGTTTTGCCAAAACTCGGGACTTTCAAGGCCGTGCGGGTGATGAGCTCATCCCGCTGCCCTGGCCATATCCCGCTGCGGCCACCGGGATTCGTGTTTCTTCCTACAACGCTGCCGTGACGGCAGCCACGCAGGAGGGCTTTGAGCAAGAGGGGGGAGAGAAAACTGGCCGGCAGCGGCCGTCCCATGGTGCGGGGAGAAGGAAGTGCTGCTGCGGGCCACTCCTCCTCGCCATTTCCTCTCCGCGGTCGGGTTTTTATACGGATGAGAAAGCGGGGACGGAGGAGCAGCCGACCCATCCGAGGCCAGAGGCTGGGTTCGGTGGCTGAAGAGGAGCGCCGGCGGCCGGCCCCGAGGGAGACGCTGTGGGTAACTGCGCTCAGTCCGGCTTCCCTGTCCCGCTCCCCACCCTCCCGTGTCACCGGGGCACCCCTCGGCCACTTCGGGCTCCATCCCCGCCACCTCCTGCTGGTCCCCAGTGGCCCCTTCCCACCAAAACCCGCTCTGGATTTGCGAGGGCTCTCCTGCTCCCGCCAGTTTCCGATGCTCCAGGCTCTTCCCTTCTGCTTGCTGCCCTTCCCGTTGCTCTCGGTCTTTGGGGTTCAGCGCAAAGTTGGGGCTGGGAGTGGGGCCAGTGGGGTTTGGTGACAAGCAGGCTGTTGGAGCGGTGCAGGTGGGTTTTGCATCGCCCTGGCTGTCACCCCTGCGCCGTGTTTTTGGGGAGGGCATACGCCTGGACGCCCCGATCTCAAGCTGTGCTGGCCTCTGCCGTGATCCAGGATTTGTGCTCCTGGCCCCTGACGCCCTTCGATCCTGCAAGGGGCCGTTTTGCTCCCCTTTTCCCCCTGGAAACACTCAGATTTGGACAGAGGGGTTGGCTCCCAGCGGCAGGATCAGCCTTTGGGATTTTCCAGCTGTTCCCATTCCCCAGCTGCTTTGCTATCCCAAAGAGCCTGAGTTTGGGGTGCAGCTCCCTCCTCTCCAATGCCGTTCTCAGCAGTTTTAACCGCGGACACATTTCTGCGGCTGGCGTTGGGCCGACGTCTCCTGCAAACCGGGCATTTCCTGCCCGCGACCACTTGTCTGCCCAGGCTGCTCCATCCCGCTCCCCTTCCAGCCCGGCTGCCTCCGGCTGCCCACGCAGGGTTTGTTGTGGAAACCTTGTTTTGGCAGGAGCAGGGCGACACGTGGACGCAAACATTAGGGGAAAAACTGAGGAAGGAAAGCTGGAGGCTTCTCCGAAGCGTTTCTGAGAGTGAAGTGGGAGTGTTCCCGCGGTGCAGCCGGGCTTGGCACAGAGCCATAGCGAGCGGTGTTACACGAGCACTTGTGATGCCGTAGACCTTGTTGCCGGGTTCTTCCCATTGTTTTCACCGAACATCTAATTAAGTTGCCAAAAGCGCATCTCCGCAGGCTGGCAGCGCTGCCGGGCTGGCACAGCCGCCCGCCCCGGCCCCGATCCCGCGCTGAGCAAGCAGGGGCTGCTCTTACAGAATGC
Source organism: Ardeotis arabs (assembly GCA_011801015.1). Taxonomy (NCBI): domain Eukaryota; kingdom Metazoa; phylum Chordata; class Aves; order Otidiformes; family Otididae; genus Ardeotis; species Ardeotis arabs. The sequence goes on along the minus strand of JAAGAY010004188.1, from coordinate 20,403 downwards.
GGGTCTGCGTAAGCACCAGCGGGCACTGGGAACTGAGTCACGGTCTTAACTGGGTGAGCGTATGCATGACTGGGCAGATTTCTTGCTGAGGATGGGATCTGGTCCCTCCGCCCCGCCTCGCTCGGCTCAGCTGGAGCACTGGGCATCCTGTGCCGGTGGGGTGGATGTGCTGTTTGGGGAAAGAGGGTCTGGAGCACCTCCTGGCTAATGAACGCTGCTCCTTGCCGCTTCCCACCAGCCTCGCGGGGGGCTTGGCCTCCCCAGGTGGAAGCAGCGGTGGTAGCAGAGGCGGCTCCAGGTTCCGAGGAGCCGAACGGCTTCGTGCTTTGGCCAGGGCTATGGGCAGGGTGGGCTGGCGCCCCGCTGTGTGCCGGCAGCCTCGGTGGGGCAGTGTTTGGGATGTCTCATGGGTCCCCACCAGCACCCATCTGCTCCCTAAACCTTTTCCCGTAAACTCCCACAGCTCCCCCCGCACACCCACATGGGTTTGGGGCTGAGAAAGCTTCACCGCATGTTTGTGTTGAGGCGCGTTCTGGCCAGAGGGTCCCAGCCCCAGGCTGAGCTCTGCGGTGTCCCCACTCCCTGGGGACAACGGCCCATGCTGGTCTGCACCGCGGGGGCTGTTCCCCAACAGCTTTGGGCCGGCCATCCCGTCGGGGACTTCCAGGCATTGCGTGAGCAAGGCGAAGCGTGGGACATGGGGACAAGCAAGGGTGTGACCCCAGGGTGGCGCAGGGACATCCCTGGGGTCCCCAGTGCATCCTTGGCGGTGGCCTTCCAGGTGCCACCTCCACCTCGCTTGCAGGAATCTGGTCTGGCTGGTTTTGCTCTGGGCACGGCCAAATCCTGCACAGGGTCAGCAATTAGCACTCAGGGCTAATCGCTGCGCAGGAATAGCTCATCCAGCAACGAGCACTGGGGGAGTCGCTCGCCCCGGCTCCCTACATCCAGAGTTCAACCTGTCCCCAGGGCGGCAGTGAAGGTTTTGCTTGGCGTGTCCCGGCATTCCGGTGGCGCCGGGAAAGGAGCGGGGCGAAGCGAGGAGGCGGCTGGGAACGTTTCCCAGCACCTGCGATTCCCTGTGCCGTTTCCCCGGCCGCCCTTTCGCACGCTGCGTGTCGGCGGGCAGCCGCCTGCGTCACCCCACGGTGGGGGAAGTACAACCTTCGCCGGAGCGTGACTTTTTGCAGGTTGGTAACTTCCTGCTGAGCTGGAGCGAGTTAATAACAAACCCTTTGGGGACCTCCTCCTCCTCCCTGGAGCCGTGGGGTCTTTGGCAAAACCTAGGGTTGGTTTTTCTGGGCGGCTGATGAAAGCAGCTTTCCTCGCCCTGCCCGTGCCGGCTTCCTGCTCTCGGGGTTGGTAATGTCGTGGCGGCAAATTGTCCCTTGCGTCAGCGCTGCTGTGGTTCGGAGGCCGCGGGGAAATGCCCTCCCACCGTGACACACTACCGGCCTGGTGCTGGGCAGGGACGGAGCCGTCCCCGGCACCGCAGCACGCGGAGGTGGTCGTGCGTGGGGTCATCCAGGCCTGGAGAGCTGCTTTCTCCTCGTCATCACATCTCACTGCTGGAGCACGGCCTCTCCTCTTCCTCCTTGTTCGCCGACCGAGGTTTGTCCACGCGTTTCCGTGCAGGTGGCTCTTCCCAGGGATGCTCGTGTCCCCGCACTCTCCTGCACGGCTCCGGGATCTTGTGTGGGAAGGACACAGTGGCCACCACGTGTCCAGGGCTGCGAGTGAGTGGGCACATGGGGCAGGGAAGGACCGTGGGGGTGGGACGGTCGGGATGCTGTGGAGCAGCCCCACTCCTCTCCCCACAGCCATGTGCTGCTGGCAGGCTTAGTCACAACCACGTCGGTTCTCTGCAGCCCGTCCGAGCCCTCCCCATCCGTGGGCAGCCTGGGGAGCTGCAAGCCAAGGGCTGAGCGCCCGTGGGACACTGCCCTCATCTCCTCTCCCTGCCAGCAGCCACCGCCGCTGCCTGGCACACTTGTGGGCACAGCCAGGAAAAATCCACCCCCCCAGAAGATGCGGTGCCCCCACAACCTGCGCGGCAAGAGCGATCCCAGAGCAAGTTACTCCCGCACCCCAAAAGCTCTCCGTGGGTGTATGGGTGACTGTTTCCATAGGAGTGTGTGCGCGTGTGTAGGCTGGTGCAGAGGTGTGGTTTTGTGTCCTGCTTAAATTTAGCGGATGTGAGGAAATGGGACGGGGCAGCTCTGGGGCAGAGCACGGGTCTGTCTGGCCGGTGTCCGGCCTCTAGCTCACGGCAGAGCCCCCGGCTTCGGCTCCAGCCAGCTCTCAGCTTTCCTTCTGCGTGTGAAGGCGGGGTTGGTTTTGTGATACGCATCGATTTGCATTTGTTTACCCTGAACTCCAGCTGCAGTTTTGCATGTCCAGAGCGTCTCCCAGAAAGTTAGCTCAGGTCAGAAAGTCTCTCTCTGCCGCGTTGCCATTGCCGATTGCTACAGGTGATGGTTCTGCCCAGTGGGAAGTGGGATATCTGCCTAATTTGACTGTTATTGGCCACTTCCTGATCGTACAAAGATTGATTTTACATTGTTCTTTCTCTTTTTAGAAAGAAGATGATGTGAATGGGCTGTGAGAACCCGACGAGATGGACGGAGAGCCGCCCTGTGCTGAGGCGGGTGGAGAAGCCTCCTCTGCCGCAGAGCATCTGGGAGGAGAGCCGCCCTGCGGGGAGAGCGACGCCGAGGGAGACGTGTCCTGTGCTGAGGGCGATGCAGAAGGACAGACACCTTGTGCTGAGACCCACACAAAAGAAGAAGTACCCTGTGCCGAGAGCAGCGTGGAAGGAGAGATGCCTGGAACTGACAGCGGCGGGGAAGGGGAAATGCCCTGTGCTGTGAGTGATGCAAAAGGAGAGGCATCTTGCTACGAGAGCGATGAGGAAGAAGTGCCGGATGCTGAAATCCCTGCTGCTTCGAAGAAAATATCTTCTATTTCGTCTCCCTTGCGGGCAATCATCCGTCTGCGACGACGATACCGGGTGCAAAAGAAAAACTGTCTGCATTTAGAGCTCCCTCGCGAAAAGTCTTCAGAGCTTGCCCATACGAGGCGGCTTCAAAGGCAGCTCTCCCTGAACCGAACTAGCTTGTATGGCCCTTCCATGTCCTTCTTTAACCAGGCCGGCTTCGAGACTTCCCAGTACTTCACCTTTGACACATCTGTGGACCAGTATGCTATGAAAAAATGCAGGCAGAAAAAGAATCGGAGGAAATCTAGGATAGTCCTGTATCCAGATAAAACAAAAAGATACCTTCCAACAGAGGAGAAGAGCAAGGCAAAACGCTGCCTCCTCCTGCTCGTCGTTATTATCTTCTTCCAGATTCTCAATGCGATAGAGAACCTGGACGATAATCTCCAAAAATATGACCTGGATGGTTTGGAGAAAACAATGCACCGGGAAGTATTTGGGCAGAAGTTTGCCGTGGAAAGTATTATGGAATTGCTGAAAGACTACCTGGCTACCCACATACACAACAAGCCTCTGGTGATCTCTTTAAATGGCCCGACAGGAGTTGGGAAGAGTCATGTTGGCTGGCTGCTGGCCAAACATTTTCGTTCCGTCATGGACAACGACTTCGTGCTTCAGTACTTTGTTATGCACCGCTGCCCCAATGGGGTGGCTCCTCCTACTTGCGAAATAGATTTGTTTAAGAAGATCTCTGACATGGTTACAAGAGCCGAAATAGAAGAGAAGATACCGTTGTTTATTCTGGATGAGGTTGAACTCATGTCTCCAGTCCTGCTGGATACTCTCAGCCGATTCTTTGAACCCAATCAAACCAATGAGTTCCTCAATGCCATCTACATTTTAATAAGCAACATAGGAGGCAATGAAATAACAAAGTTTGTTATCCAGAATGCATCTGCTGAACTTCTGCATCAGCAAAGAGGTGTTGAAGAACTGCTGAGCATCGTCCAGCCTGTAGTGATTGATGTCCACCCTCTCTGGAAGTCTGCGGAGATCATCCCCTTTGTTCTTCTGGAGAAGAGTCATGTCATAAACTGCTTCCTAGAGCAGATGAGGAGGGAGCGGCTGTATCTCGACCAGAAGCATATTGAAAATTTAGCGAGTCAGCTCAGTTACTACACTACAGGGGACAAGGAGTACTCCAAGATGGGCTGCAAGCAGGTTGTGGCCAAAGTCAACCTTCTGTAGTGACTGCAGTGCCCAAAGTCAACCTGCCGTAGGGACTTACTGCAGAGGCCAAGTCCTGCTCTCAGGATTTGCAAAATTCTGGGCTTGTGGAGGAATACGTTACAGCAGACTGGTCAAGGTGTCCTTTCTCAGGCCTGCACTGACTCTGTCCTGGCTGAGGTAGAGGGACGGCAGCCCAGGCGCCTCTGCAACACGGTCTCTGTTCTCCTCCAGATGCTTCACTTGTTCCTAATGTTCTGTGAATAAGGCACAGGCAACACAGCCCAAGCACTGTCCCATTAACCGTGAGATGCTTTGTTCCTCACGTGCTCATTTGGGAGACTTGTAATTAAGGAGTTGTGAGACGAGCACAGACACTGCGGGATGTAAACTGGAGGAGGAAATAGCAACTGGGTTACTGTCTCTGCAGTGGACGTAGCCGTGTCTCACTCCCTCTCCAGGCTCACAGTCTTCAGCTCTTTGCTTTTCTTGGTCCTGGCCGGTGGCGCGCGGAGCAGAGGCCATGCTGGCCTGGGAGAACTGCTCCTCATCCCCCAAATGCACAGGCAATCAGAGCTCTGCCTTCTCCAGCTCCTACGTGACCACGTGCTCCAGAGACTGCTTTTTGGACCTGTTCCTGAGATGTTGCTCTTCTGAGCTCATACCTGAGCTCACCTTTGGCACCTCCAGCGAGATTTCTGCCCCGCAAATCTGTTTGGGCTCGTCTTAAAGACTGCTTGGCTGCACCAGCCGGTGCAGAAATAACTGCCGGATTGTTTCAGGTCTGGGGGTGGCAACACATCCTGAGAACTCTTCTGCTTTCTGCTTCTGGGTATCCTTCACCACGCTTGTTATCTAGAAAGCCCAAAATAGCAACTGATGTATGAAGCAACACACACTGGAAAAGACGGTTTGGGCTGTCTGGGCCGAGCGCAGTGGGAATCCTGGGCTTGTTCCCCATTCTGCGAGGCCAAGAAGTTGTTCTTTGCCACTGAGACCCAGGGGAGGGCACGCTGCCTGGAAGGACCTCAGAAAAAGCACATGTCCTTGTTTTTAGCAGGGAAACTGAGCAGATACTCATGACATTGCTTTTTCAGGTGCTGGGTTTGTGCCTAAATCCCCTTCTACAGTTTGCTGTGAATTGTCATACACATAATCCTGTGGATGTTTGCACTGGTTGTTTGATTTGCCTCTTTCCAATCGTTGGTCGCCAAAGACTTCCGTCACAAACTCCTGCTTCCAGAGCTGTTGTCAGGAATAGACCCAAACTATCCTGAATAAAATCATTCAAAGCACATTTCTTTTATGTGACTGAAATGTGGTTTTCCTTCCAAATTTCTCTTCTGAACCAACGTAGCTGCACTGCCACGCCTGTGCTTGCCAGTGGCTTGGGCTGGGAGCAAGGGCTACAGCTTTGCTGTGTGGTTTTTGGAGACCACCTTGATGCAGTGGGTGTGTGCAGCTCCTCGGGGTACACTCGTGGTAAGCCAGGTCCAAAACCTACACCGCAGCAGTGCCAAAAGCCATCTGCCGCACAGCTCCTCCATCTCCCAGAGCCCCGCAGGGGGACTAGGCTGGAGAGCGGGCAAGCGTGGCCTTGGCTGAGCAGCTGTGCCACCTCCAGGAGCACCTCCCAATACTGAAAATACACTAATTAGCACCAGCTCTGAAGGGACTAATTGGTCTTCCCCATATCAGTCTCACCTGACAGCTCCTCACACCCAGGAGCTTTCCCTGCTTGGGAAGAGTTTTCTAAGCACGCTCTGGAACCCTGTGTAAGCTCAGCTGGAGTCATCAGTCCCTGTGGGAGCTGTGTTGGAGGAGCGCTGGTGTCCAGTTCAGCTCCACTGGTGCCTGGCTATGGGCTCTGCTGACCCAAGACCTCAGCCTGTAGCCTGGCATTTTGGCTTGCCCCACCACCATGGGCTTGCCTGGCCATGGCTGGACTTGGCCTTGATCAGTGGTTTGTCTTCCTGGCTTCACACTAGACCCATCTTGTCACCATGGTGTTACTGGACCTGGACTTTTGGGTTGTTCTGGGCTCTTGGTTGGACCTGGCCACCATCTCAGGTGTGCCCTGGTCTTCCATGCAGGTACTGTGGGGTGGGCCCTGCTGAATCTTGCTCCCACTTGCTCCCTCCTCCCTGAGGGACCAGCCCTGCTCTTGCTGTCCCCTGATATGGGGGCACCTTGGGGTAGGGGGCCATGAAAGGCCATCAGGCCAAGTGTGCAGCTGGTGGGGAACACTGAGGGGGGCCTTGGTCCACAGCCCCAGTTGCCCATAGGAGCGTCATCAGGGACAACCTCCTGGCCAGGCTCTCCCATTTTCCAGTTGCAGGAGGTTCCTTAGTGGTTCCTAAGAAAGGGCTGAAAGCTGGAGACCAGTTGACTCTCAAATTGTTCTTACCCGTGAATTGGGAGGTTTCTCTTTTACACAGATGGTGATAGTGAACTGCTTTCACCAAGCTCTGGGCTTGGAGCGCTCCACGCAGGAGTGTGGTGGCCGGGGTTCTGGGGCACTCCTGTACCAGGGACATGGCTGCCTCCTCCGCGCGGTCCGAACGGGACGTGCCCTGTGTTGCTCCACGGACGTGGCTCGGCTCCAGCCAGAGGAAGGCGAGTGTGTGCGCGTGTTCTGCGTGAGCTCTGGCTAACTTCAGCTGCCTCCGGGAAAAGAGGTTTGTATGGAAATGTTCCTAAAAAGGAGCTAATCCCAGCTGCCTCCGTTAACCAAAGCGAGCCTAAGGCCACCTCCAGAGACGGGTGCTGGCTGATGCGGCCAGCCTGGCTGCAAGGCTGTGTCCTCCCTGCCATTTCTTTCCGCCGTGGGAAGATGCTGCAGCGATGGCGCAGTACTGGACCAGAGCTGCTCTGTTACGCACTGCAGCGTTGGGCTTGCCCGGTCCCCCAGCTCCACAGCACCCTGCCAGCGTTGGGCTCGCCTGTCCCCCAGCTCCGCAGCACCCTGCCAGCGTTGGGCTCGCCTGTCCCCCAGCTCCGCAGCACCCTGCCAGCGTTGGGCTTGCCCGGTCCCCCAGCTCCACAGCACCCTGCCAGCGTTGGGCTCGCCTGTCCCCCAGCTCCGCAGCACCCTGCCAGCGTTGGGCTCGCCCGGTCCCCCGGCTCCCCAAGCGCTGCTGGAGCCGCTCCTACTGCAGCGTGCCCACCCAGCAGGACCTTGTCCTCGCTGGCTGGTGCCTCTGGCCGTGACGGCTCTACTGTGGCCCGCAGAGGACGCGGTGTTGGCCGAGGGCACCTGAGCAGTGTTTGTAGATAGATGCAAATCGAGGTACCACTGCATCCACTAACCATACGCTCTCACACACAGGGCAAGGAGAAGCCACTGATGATCCCTAGAAGGTTGCACGCTTTGTCGCTTTCTTTCCAACTCCTGTGCTCTTAGCTGAACAGAGGAGCTGCAGCCAGGAAAGCAAATTTTAACATCGGTGACGGCAGGGAAAGAACAGGGGCTGCAGCAGGGGAGAGGAGGGCAAGGACGGCTCAGGTAAGTGAGAGCTTTCCCAATAGCTGTGAATGATGCAACTCACCCGCGGGCACAGCAGGAACTGTCTGCAATGGCTTTTCAGATCACACAGAGGTGGGGTAAGGCTCTGAAAGGTGGAGGGAGGACAAACACCCCCTCTCTGGGGAAGGAGGAGGAAAGCACGGGCAAATACGGGAGCAAATGCGTGACCTGAGAGCATACAGAGGGGATGGGAGAAACAACATCCACCATTCTCCAAGTTGTGACCATAGAGGCTGAGTTCCCCCTCTGACAGGGACGGCTATTAATAGTTACTGGGATGAACTGGGAAGAGTTTTCCAGAGCTGGAGGAATTCAGCATTCCCCAAATGGTGGGGAAGGCAAAGGTGGGAGTTTGTCCGCCTGTGGAATTTGGAGCGGATGGGGAGGTGGGAGGTGTGCAAGCACTGCAGAAGACAGGCTTGGGATGAAAAGCACAAAGTGGAGGAAAGGTCTGGAAAAAGGGATGCAGAGGAGGGTGGGAGTGAGCAAACGCACATTCCCGGACGGAGAGGGCGAAGGGCTGGAAGGAAAACAAGCCTGGGGGGGATCGCAGCGCTCGCGCTCCGCGTGAGGAATAACACCACGGGGTTGTGAGGAAAGGCAAACATCCCATCAAAAATGTATAAATAGGTGTGTTGCATGTCCAAGGGATGAAGTAATGCGGGGCCGCTCGCCGTGCCTCGCTGGAGCACCGTGGCCATATTTGGGCACCCTCCTGGCCGTCTCGCCCGCAGAGTGAGCTCCAGGAGCAGAGCAAGCAAGGGGGGTTTGGCAGCCTGGGGAAAGTTTCAGGTGAAGCACGATAAGAGGTTTCAGATACGCAAAAGACTGGCAGAAGGGAGACGGTGGTGCTCGGTTCAAAGTCCTCCTTGGGCAGGGTGTGGAGATTTAGGGTAAACTGTAGGAAAATTGCTGTAGCTGCAGCAGAGAGGCACCAAGACGGATGGATTAGAGGTGCTGCAGAATTGCTGCCACTGAGCCTGGGGACAGGGGAGGATGGCTTAGCCAGAGCCACAGGACTCCGCCTCAGTGGTCTCACAAGGTCTCACTTTGCCTGTTTTCTGTCATCCCTTGATGCCTGTCAAGGCTTCAGCTGTAACCTTCTCCTGCCCAGCACACAGCTGGTCTTACCTGCAGTCCCCAGTCTTCAGCGATCACACCAATTTGACATCACTCCTCTGTAAGGGATGTGTTTCAGTTACTGAAATACCTGCATTTAGGTGCCAAGTTTCAAGCACCTGCATTTGAAAACTGTCAGCCTGGGGAAGTGTGGTGAGACCAAAAAGCAGCTCCCCAAAGGGATTGATTTCCCAAGTGGGATGAGTTAGAAGGACACGGGAACCAGCCAGCATTGAACCTAGAGCAGGCAGAAGTGTTAATCATGTAACTAAGCTAATCTAGAACTCTGTTGACTTCCCCCGACACTTTTCCCTTAATGATTCAGTTTATTGATAGTTATTAGGTATTATTTTAGGATCTACATCTAGAGCTACCTCAAAAGACTTGTAGCCACCTCCAGGAACCACCTGCAGATGGGGCAGACCTCCCCAGCATGGTGTGGTCCTCTCCGGTTACGGGCATAGAGCTGCTTGGTGGCTCCCCAGGCCACCATGCAGGAGTGGAGCAGTGTGGGACTTGGCATCAGCTCCTGCTCCTCCTCCAGCTGTGGAGATCGCTGCAAAGAGCCACTCACCTCTCCGTGAAGGATACACACAGTCCAGGATCTTCTGTGCTTCCTGTGCTAGTTTATCAACAATCCCTCGGGCTGGGATTCAGCTGCCCTAATTTCGGCATCTTGAGGAAGTCTGAGTAAGTCTGCCTGGGATTTCCCCATCCCTGCCTCCTGGAAAGAGCCTGCTCAGGAACCCAGGCGTGGGAAAAGGCCACCTGGAAAGCCTTTCCTGAGCAACAGCTCCTGCTCTGGGCTCCTTGGGCAGGGTTGGACCCCTGGGCCCTGTGGTACCCGTGCAGCTCTGTACTCCTTGATGCAACAGCTTCAGCTTGATGGTTGGATTGATTTTGGAGGTCTTTTCCAACCTTAAAGATTCTATGATTCAGCTGTCAGCGTGCTGCTGATGGAAGCCACCCGCACTGCATCCCACCCCTAGCTACGCTACCATGATACCCGGCTACCCTCATCCAACGTCTTCCCTCTAGGACAGAGTGAGTTCCTGCAGGCCAAGCTCATGCTAACCAGCAGTTGTGGGCCAGGCCCTGCTTATTTTGCTGCTACAGCCTTGGAAGCAATCACTCTGCTGTCTTGAGCTGCAGGACACCTTTGTGGGCGCATCATACCCTGCACTTGGTTTTGTTGCTAATGGTGCATCTCCCTGGGGCTTTACCCTGGGGACGTGCCTGGAGGGACCATCATGTTCTCCCCACTCCCACCTCCCAGCCTGGGACACCTTGCCAATCCCCACAGTTTTTCTTTTTGTTAACTTTTGGCATCAGCTCCAGCTTTCCCAGAGGGTGAGGGGAAACACTCCATGAAGAATCCAGTCCTAAGGAGCCCATCCTTCACCAGATCCTGGCACCTGACCCCTGTGAGATGTGTGTACATTTTTGTGGACAGCGAGTGACATGTGAAAGAAAAGGAAAAGCATTAACTGCAGCCAAACCCTCTATTTTCACCTGCACCTTTGCCCCCCTCTTGCTCTTGTAACATGCTGCGCTGTCCAGGTGCTCTTGCTCAAACCAGACCCATGTGGTATCTCACTGTTGTTCCAAGGAAAAAAAAAAAAATCTTCAAAATGCTGGAGAAAGATGTTCCCAGAACTTACAGTTTTGTCTTAAACTCTCTGAGCTGCCTGCCAAACAAGCTGGGTGCAGGTTCATAAGGAGTGGCAGGCATGACTCTCCAAAATTGGGGAATCCGGTGCTGCGTTCCCACCCAGCCCTCCCCAGCTCCCATGTTTTCACACCACGGCGCTCAGCTTCCCCGTAGCTTTTCCAAGGCTGCAACCGAAGAGGTATGTACCCCTGTAGCTGCCACAACTTGGCGTTACTATCACGTGCTGTTCCCGATATATCACAGCAAACTGCCTCGTTCTTCCTGAGATGACTTCAGATATCTCCCCCCGCCGTGGGATGAAGGTTTCTGAGTCAGGCTTGCTTGGCCTTCGATGAGGTTCTGCCATCGCTGGGTGCTGCGGGGGCCTTGGAAAGGCAGTTCTGAGCTTTTGCTTTGAGTATGAGCTGGTCCTTGGCTTCAAGGTTTTTGTTTCTCCACTGTGAAAAAGGGCTGGTGTGCCTTGGGTTTGCTCCAACTATTTCAGATGATGTAATGAGCATTTCTGCCACTCCCTGCAGACTTCTTCAGCACAAACAGCACTGCAATTATGGATGGCTCGAGGTCAGAACACAGTACTCAATGTTGCAGAGCACCTTGGCCTGACGCGACCCAGTGTCCTCAGCTCCATCAGCGCTACGGCCTCTGTCATCTTCAGCTGCAAAAAACACTCCATGCTGGTTCTGTTCCTCCCATGACCCATGCCAAGGCCTTTCAGGTTGCACCCCTATGCCAAAGATCCAGCCCCTCCACCTTTGAATGCTGCTCCTGGTGCATCCCAGGCTCAGTTTTTGGCTTTGGTGACCCATTGGTGAAACGCACTGAAGTCTCTGGGTTAGAGGGGATTGATGAAACTCAATTCTTTGGACCCAGCTCAACATAAATTGTTTTTCTTCTCCTTGCACCTGGTGGGCAGAAGATCTGCTTCTTGCAGTGCTGATTCATGTTAGTTCTTCTCACTTGAGGAGGATCCAGTGACCTGCTTGGACAAGCTCACCTGGGAGTTATAAATACATCCCTGTGTAATACTCTCATGACAATAAGCTAATGGGTAACGATGATTGCCAATGAGAACAGGATTTGTCCCTACAGGTAGAGCCCACTCTTCCTGGGGCTCGTTTCGAGGCTGGGTTATGACTCGCCTCCCTGCAGCTGGGTGCTGGACAATGCTGGGGAGATGGGTTAGGCGCGCGAGAGGTGCGAGATGTGGAACTTCACTGAGAAACCTCGACGTGACTAACACAAGGCGATGCCGTTGGTGCCAGAGCTGGAGGCAGCTTCTGGACAGGCTGCGTTTCTGTCCATCGGGAGCTGCCCGTTAACCGCACCGAGGTAAACACAGCTCATGATGGGACAGCTGGAAGAAACTAAATGGATCTGTCTCTCTCCTTGGATATGATGTTGGTTGAAATAAAGGGGATTGATGAATATAATACTGAATGTTTTATTTTTGGCCTTTAACATCCACTGTTCACTCAACACCCAGGTGATTTGGTGTCCAGTTTGGGCAGCTGCCTGTGGCACTTTCCCCTCCGAACCGAGCCGAGCCGGCCTGAAGCCCACGGCCTGGGAGTAGGAGGACTCGTTGTAATCCCCAGCCCGACTCATTCGCGTGTTGGGACCAGGGCGGGTCCGAGGGCTCAGCCACCACAGTGCAAAGCAGCAGCAATCCACACGAATTATTTTCTTATCGTGTGCTTCTTCTAAGCCACCGGTGTGATTCAGGTGCTGCCTGACAATATTGCACCAGTCGTGGGAGGCGGATGCCTGGCAGGGAGTGCAGCTGCAAAACCAGCGCTGAGCATGGCTTTAGCTGTCAGCGTTAAGGAACAAGCCATTTTACCCCACTCTGACCAGCTCCCATGGGAGATGGTGACTGGAGACGCTGCTTGAGCCGATTCCTTACATCTTAGGAGCTGCCTTGCCAACAAGTAGGTGAATTTAGAAGCAGCAAGTTGTCTCCCAGCCCTCTAGACTTTGCCTTGTGGGGGGGGGAAGGATGACCAAAGACTACTACAGCTCTGTCTTTAAGCCCTGGTTGTGTGTCGGGTTTAAGCACTCATCTGGGCACTGAGCCTGTCCTGAGGAAGGTGTCTAGAGGTGAGTTACCAGCTCTAGCACTTGGTTTAAATGTGGAGTAGGGATGATTGCAAAAGCCACGAGCAGCGTTGCCACATGGAATTAACGACCCGTCACCTTGGAGCTGCTGGGCGGTACGTACCTCAAAATGGGATTCCATGTGTTGTAGTCACTGTGTTAGTAGCTACATTTTGGTCTTGCCCCAAATTTTCCAGTTTCCAGTTGAATAAACCCGATGACTGAGAGTTTGCACATGACAGCAGGTGACATGATGCAGATTTACAATGCTGAAAGTACAGAAGTTTGATGCCTTGTGACTTCAGGCCAACACAATTTTGTTCTTCCAACAAGCAGAAAGCAAGTTTAGGAAGCCCAAAGGGCAAGAGGAAACATCAAAGAATAGGTTTTAAATTTGAATTTTTGCCCTTTGCTGCTTTGTGGTGGCTAAAGGCTGCCCGAGAAGACTTAGGATAGATCAAGTTATATTTGATTTTACATTACCCACCCAGAGCTGGATGCCCAAGGCCCTTTTGCAGAAGTCCATCTTTCGTTCCCACCTGTGAGGTGCAGGTGCGAGATGCCCCACACTGACAGAGGTACATGAAGTTTGCAGCTAAATCTTCTAAGTTCACGACAAAGATCCCAGAAAGCTGGAGACCTCTCCAGAAGGTTTGTGGGCTCTCAGCCCTTTCAAGCCCTGTTTAGTCATCCTAAGGCACAAAGAATCTGAACTGAGTGGGTTTTTTTTCCTTTTCTGGGCATATCTACGATTGAGCTTGCCAGAGCAAGCACTGAGGTTGCTCATTTTTTGGGGCATAGGGCTGAGATTGCACAGGGCCATAACAGAAACTGGGGTCTCCACCTCCATCCCTCCAGCTCGAGGCCAGAGATAGCGGCAGATGGGATGGGAAGGCGGGGGAGGAAGGTGAGAGCACGCCTGTCCTCAGACTCCGTTTCTGTTCCTTCTAGCAGATAGGTGAATTTTAGTGAAGGATACACTTTCAAAAGCACTGAAATGTCTCGAGGTGAAGTCTTGTGATAGACAGCTGGAACAAAGGAGAACAGAAGCGGGGAGGAGAAGATTTGGAGCGTGCTCTCACACTCCTGATAGCAGCCAATGCCCGTGGGCAGATATGGGGCGCTGGGGGTAGAGACATTCCAGAGCGGTTTGTGAGTCAGCTGAGCTCCTCCCCTCACAGCTTCACTCATCAAAGCAAGTATTTATAGCACAGGTGGGGTAGGGACAGAAATCAAAGCAGAGCTTCCCAGAAAGACACATAAATCACGCCAAGAGTTCAGCTCTGGGTTCTGCACTTTTTTCTTTAATGAGAGCGAATAAAACCAGTGTTGTTATTACTAATATTTCTTAATAGTATTTCATCAATTTGCTTTTTGAATTAAAACCACTTTTGAGCAAAAAGATATTTCCACAGAGTTCTCCCAGCTTTCAGAGCTACCCCGGCAGGCTGCTAAGGACATGCTGTCTTACACCGGAGACAATATTTTCTCCAGCACAGATCTGCTGAAAAACAATTCAGAAAGTCTGTCTGGGCCGATGTTTGCTGTCCGAACTGTTGGAAGACCTTCAGGCCTTCCAACAAAGCGAAGCAGGAAAGCCAGGAAGGTGCTGTACCCAGCCCAGGTGAGAAAATATTTGCCACGTCAGGAGAAAGACAAAGTCAAGCGGTGGCTGCTCTTCTTTGCTGGCATCATCCTCATGCAGGTCTTGACTGAGGATCCTGAGCAAGAGGGACCGGCTGGGGGAAAAAGCCTCAGAGAGCAGCCGCTCTGTGCACCAGCATCACTGGTGGTTGCACGGCTCGGGGCTGCAGGGAACGGCTCCAGAGAAGACAGAGCTATTTCAGAGGCCCTGGCAATCATTTTCTCATCCGCTTATGGGCACCAGCCTCTCAGGCAAACCACAGCTGATGTGCCACAACAAGCAAAGAGACAACGGCACGCCTTCTGCAGGCGATGCCTGACCAGTTTCTCCCGAGCAGAGCACTAAGCTGTGCGTGCGAAGCTGTTCTACTCCTGTCCTCGGACATCAGCTGCTGGAGCACCATCGGCAGCAGAGGTGGCCCGTGAACTCCTGCACCGCTCCGAGGGGACATGAGGACTCTGGATGGTGACACAGGGCCAGAGGAAGCATCGAAGAAAATCCCGGGCTGCAGCAAGAGCTGTGCTGATTCACTCGTGGCTGTGATTAGAGACTGGGTTTCCAAGAGCTGGAATGAAAGGCTGCAGGAATTAGATTGACACTCCTGGGCTGGGTTTGTACTGCGCTAACCTGCCTGTCACTGTTGCATAACTTTTTTCAGTGCCTCTGTTTGCATGTTGTAATTTACTGTCAGTTCTCACAAATTAGAGGAAAGCAGCTCAGCTCTCGAAACGAAGAGAGTGCAGAGATCCTGCGCGCTCTCCTCCCTCTGTAACACTGCCAGAATAAAACTGCTAAGATCAGACTTTCATAACGTGTTCTATCTGAGATTTTAAAATTAAGGTTTACTGCTCTGCCACATGCTGAAAAGTGCTGACCATTCTGGGGAAATAAAACTGCCCAACCAGCAAGAACAGTGGGGTCAGAGCCAGAGCAGGACCCAGACACCGACACGCTGGTGCCCAGCACGGGGAGAGGGTTCACAGCCCTGCGTCGGGCATGGGAGGGGACACGACGCGAGCCACAGCACCGGGCTAAGATATTGCCTCGGGAAAAAGCTGGGAGGTTTTCCTAAAGGAAACCATGGGACTTGCTGGGAAAGAGGGCTGGTCAAAGGGAAGGCTGAGCTAGAGATCAGCAGGGGTCCCTTCTAACCAGCACTTCACCCTTCCTGTGTTTATCAGGGGGTTACCGCGAGTTTAGCAACACTTTGTGGTTCTGTGCAGGAAATACGGAATTGGCCGCTGCTCCAGGGCAGTGTGTCTGTGGATTTTTTTGAACAGAGTGAATGTGATGGTGTCTGGGGGGTACATAGCAAGGTGCAGCTCACAGTGGGGCTGCTGACACGAGCAGGCTGCCTGAGTTAGGAATAAAGAAATCTGGCTGAGGACCTGCTTTTGCTCCTTCTCCAGCCATGGGGCTTATTGCAGAGAACCACTTATGGCTCCTTGCTGGAAATGCAGAGTCCGGGATTTTCTGTGGATGATACTTTGAGCTTATTGAATTTCCTGGGCTGTTTTATCACCAAATCTCTGAGGCTGGGGTTCAGCTGCCCTAATTTAGGCATCCTGAGCAAAGTCTGAGTAAGTCTGCCTGGGGTTTCCCCAGCCCAGCACTCTGTGAAGAACATGTCTGGGAGCCCAGGCCTGGGGAAAGGCCACCTGGAAAATCTTCTCCAAGCCATGGCCCATGCTCCGGCTTCACATATCTCACATATCAGGGCTCCTCACCATGAGGGTCAGTCCCAAAAGGCCACGCTACACCTTAGCAGCCCCCAGCTTTGCTCTTCAGGTCTCCAGTCCAACTTTCCACCCTGCAGAACAACTTTAAACTTTTGCCAGGTTACTCAGGGCTGTGTCCAGCCCAATTTTAAAAATCTCCGAGCACAGAGATTACACCACCTCCTTGGCCAACTTCTTACATTTACCTGAGACTTAATTCAGATCTTTTCCAAGCCACATCACGACAGTCAGCTGGTGTGCCTCACATAGCTGCTCACTGAGCAATGTGTCTCAGAAAGCAGGTCTTCTCATGGAAACACCAATGAGTTCCTCAGGCCCTGATAAGAGCAGAACTCAAATGTTTTGTAATGACCTAGAGCAGCCACGCGTGACCCAGGGATGGAAGGAAGCTGGATTGTGTATCCAGTGGTTGCAGAGGAGGTGTGGAAAAGCCAAGTGCAGCATGCAGGCCACCACGGAGAACGGCATGGAGCTCCAGGCCACGGCAGTTTCAGAGAGATCTGCTTATCGCAAAAATATGCAGCTGAAAAAGCTGAATCACTAACAGAATTTAGCTACTGAATTCCTACTGAAAAAGAAACTGAGCAACCTGTGTGCAGCCAGGGAGCTGTCTGGAACAAGGAGCAGCTGGGGTATGACTTCTGCGAGCGGTGGTCCAGGATAAGGCCTTAGAGGGGCTCCACATCCCCTGCGCAGGCAGGGGACGGCACGCAATCACAAGGGATAACCGAGTGTGGAGTTCTGTAAAATTCTGGAATTGTAAAGATGGTTGAAAATAAAAAGAGCTTTCAACAATGGCGTCGGTGTTGGTGTTGAAATCTTTCAGGGCTGGTTGTAAGCTTGGTGATGGACTTTCCCAAGGCCCAGCACATCCCAAAGGCATCACGAGAGGGCAGCAGAGACGGGATCTGAACAGGACCCAACGGCGGTGGTCTGCAGAGTTTCAGACATCCCGATATGATGACGCACGCACGAGAAATTGCTGAGGATGCTGTCAGTGCCTTGCCGGGAGCTGATGTGCTGGGAAAACAGCATCTAGCAATCAAAACAAACTGGCGTGCTGGGGCACAACCCCGCAAAATGTATACAGAGATGTCTTCAATATAAAACACCCATCACCGAGTCTTGCAGGTGAGAAGTTTTATTATCCCATACGGCACGGGACAGCGAGCTGAGGTACATGGTGATGCAGATGTAACAGAGGCCGCCGTCAACCAACATCCAAGCCAGACGTTGACAGCCTAAACCAATGAAACCACTGAAAATTCATGTCAGACCTGGTGGCTTACACGAGCTAAATACAAAAAGGACGATTACAATCAGTCTGTTACACAAAGTCTAGCGTTTCACGTTGTGGTGAAACAGGACCAGCTCAGGGCAGCAGGGATGGGCGCTGCTAGGAGCGTGTGTCCCTGCTCCGCAGCCGGTGCTGCGAGCGCTGCCGCGCAGCTGCCCCTCGCCCAGCCCTGCTGTAGCTCCTGCCAGGCCTGTGCATCACCGGGGCGCTTCAGAAGTTCACGCACCGGCTCCAGCTGAGCTCACAGGGGACCAGGTGGCCTGGTGGGATGGCTTTGGGAGCCCTGTGGTGCCCAGAGGGATAATGCGTCTGCGCTACACCGCGGTCGGCAGAGCAGCGTATCCAGACAGGCTCTGTAGCTGGGACATGCCAGGACCCAGCCCTGCACTTGCATTTCCAGTTCTGCACAGGGCTTGTGGCTCCTGCTGCCTTTTCTGCGGGGGGGAGCCCCTCGCACGCCAGCTCTGTTGCCCCAGAGGCCTCCACCCTCACCTGCAGTCCCTGGGCCAGAGCCTGTGTCTCACTCCATCCTCTGCCAGAGCTCCCAGTTCCCTGCTCTGCCCACTCCAGAGCCATCCAGATCCATCCTAGAGCCCCAGCCCCTTCTTTCCTCATACCACCCCTCCCTCCAACCTCTTTCCTTATCCAAATCTCCTCGGACCATCCCAGCCCCCCCTTCCTGCTGCCCCAGAGTCCCCCAGCCCTGCTGCCGGGAACAGAGTCCATTTCTCCAGGACACATCTCTGCTGGTAAAATCTCTTGGCAAACAACATCCAGATGAGTACTTGGAGCAGCCTCTGGGATATTCCCACCATGTTCCCTGACTGGGAACAGTCCCTGGGGAGCGTGACGGATGCACTATCCCAAACCCAGGCCAGGGACTGCTCTGGCAGTTTGTTGTTACACATGATCACATTCCCGTATCAAACAACGTCCCCAGGAGCTGATTAATTTAGAGGAGCTGATTAATTTAGTACTATAGATGTGTCCTACGGGACCAGGTGCGCTGCGAGATGCAGCACTCCAAAGATGTTCCTAAATGGGAACCTCTTGCCATGTTTCCCTGATCCTACAACACGAACACTTGGCCCCCCGTCCCCATGCCCATCCAGAGCGGACACAGATCTGCTCAGTATTTCTTTCCAAGGGAGCTGTAAGGAGGCTGTTGGTAACCTCACTCGCAGAGAAAGCTCTGTGGCAGCTTTTTGATTCTCCACCACACGTAGGAGCCGGCACCGCTTCCCCTCGCTGCGACACGAGGGGCACGGCCACTGCTCCCTGCGGAGGCGTGCCATGGGAATTGTAAACACAGCTGTTTTCATTAGGCGTATTATTCACCCTCTGGCTCATTCCAAGTTGGACTGATGGTGTCTCAGGAGTGTAATGGAAAAAAATATTTAAATGTTTTTCTGTTGCACTGCCTCACCTAGATGTTACGTGCTGCGCTATTTCATTGCACAACTGGAGGTCTGAAAAAGGGGAGCCTGAAAAGACAACTGTAAATAAGACTTAGACAAAAGAAGACAACAGTCAAGGGACACGGTAAGAAATCAATAAATCAATAAGCTCTCCGGTGAAGACACACCAGGGTCTGTACCTCTCCTTGCCTCACCGCGTTAAAGAGCCACTCAACCGGGCTCAAAGACATGAAATTGAAAACGGATTTGTGTTCACTCACGCTGCAAAGTATGAGTGAAAATTCTTCACAAGAGACAAAAAGTTTGGTTGTAAGGACCACGGGATTACCCTGACACTTAGTATTTCTGTTTCCCGGAGCAAAGCAATGTTCTCCACCGGTATTTGCCCTTAAACAATATCTTCAAAACGTCCATCTACTTTAAACCCGGAGACTGTGTCGCTCTGTCCAGCTAGTTTAGTCTAATGTTTTGGCTATGTTTTTACCTGATGTATTGAATATTTCTTCTGACCACACGTTTCCCTGTTAACCAGTGTTTTCCTTCCTTCCCTTCCCCTGCTCGGAAGAATTTCCCACTCGCCATGCATTTCTTCGGCTTGTTCGTGACCATGTGTCTGGACAGTCCCAGGGAAGGGCCCATCTTTATCGACATCATCCTAAAAAGCAGATGAAATGATGTCAAGGTTGTTAAAAAGGGGCGTGTGTGGGAGAGGCCGTTGTAACCGAGCCCCCGTGCGTCCTCAGAGGCCACCACCAGCACACGCCGGCCGGTGGCCCAACAACACCGAGCGCCATCGCGGCCACACAGTGTGGGCACTGGTTCTGGGAGGGTGCTGGGGGTGGCAGGGAGGGACCCGCTGGCATCACGGCAGCGATGGGACGCTGACAGTGAGGGGATCTGGGGTAGGTGGCAGCAAGTGGGGAGCACGGGGCGCAGAGCAGTGGCCCAGGAACATGGTGGCAGCTTGAGGCACATGGGGAAGAGGGGGATGTGGCGGGGCCCTAAGGTGCACGAGGTAACCTGGGAAGGTGGCAGGGCCGTGAGGGGACGCGGAGGGACACAGCACGGCCCTGAGGTGTGTGGGGTCACCTGGGAACATGGCGGGGCCCTGTGGCACGTGGGGACACGGCTCAGCCCGGAGGTACCTGGGGAAAACAGGAACATGAGTCAGCCCTGAGCACACAGGGACACGGCGGGGCCCGGAGGGAGGCACACAGGGGACGTGGGGACACGGCGGGGCCCGGAGGGAGGCACACAGGGGACGTGGGGACATGGCGGGGCCCGGAGGGAGGCAAACGGGACGTGGCAGGGCTCTGAGGCACACGGGGAGATGGTGGGCACAGCTGTGAGGACACGGGGGACGAGGGGACACGGCAGATCCCTGAGGCACACGGGGGACATGGGGACACGGCGGGACATTGGGGCACACGGCGAGCACGGCGCTGCCCCCCGGCCCAGCCCCGGGCCCCGGCGCCTGCCGAGCCGCGGCTCCCGCCCTCCGCGCCGCGTTGCCATAGCAACGGCGCCCGGCGGGCTCCGCAGCGGCGGGCTCCCCGCGGCGCGGCCGGGCCCGCTCCCCCCGGCCGAGCTGTCGCTTTAAGAGCGGCGAGGCCGCGGCCGCCCCCGCCTCCGCCCGCCGGCGGCCGGAAGGGGGCCGTGATGCAGCGCGCCCGCCCGCGCCCGCCGCCGCCGCTCGGTCTCTCAGGTAAGGACGGCGGCTCCCCCGGC
>JAAGAY010004187.1:21421-45992 GCA_011801015.1 Ardeotis arabs | reverse complement strand
GCTGGAAATCTGCATTGTCTGTCTGTGCAATGTTTTTTTTCAGGGGAGAGATTCCAGTCTCCTGGGTTCTCGATTATAGTTCAGCAGTTCAAAATAAAATATATTTAAAATGAGTATGGCCAGTCTACAAG
Organism: Ardeotis arabs; assembly: GCA_011801015.1. NCBI lineage: Eukaryota > Metazoa > Chordata > Aves > Otidiformes > Otididae > Ardeotis > Ardeotis arabs. The sequence goes on along the minus strand of JAAGAY010004187.1, from coordinate 45,861 downwards.
AACACTGTAAAATTTCTGCAAAACTATACAATCCAAAACTAATTCATCTCCTGAAAATGAATTCCCCGTTTTCACAATGGATCACTAAGCAAAACATTGCTACCTCCAAAGGGGATTGTTGAGGTTCTTCTGTCCCCCAGTAACCAGAGAATAAGATGGGAGGCTTGAATCTCGTTACAGACCAATCAAGAAGTTTTAGAAATAAAACAAGTAAATCTCTGAGGTTAAAGTGGATTTGATGCCCTTATGAAAGATTGTCTGAACTATATATAAGATAAGGAAAGAAACTGGAAGCTGATTATAGAATAAATATTTGAACATGGAGTTGCAGGAAATTAAAAAATGGTCAAAAGTCAAGCCTGAAAAAAAACATTTGTCTCAGAAGAAAATATACATGAGTGTTTGGAATATAATTTCATTGTGATCAACCCTGGATAGTTCAAAATCACACTTTCTGTCGTTTCTGAAGTCTAACTCATTTAGATTCCAAATGCTTGGGCTTCTGTGCTTGTGGTGACTTGTTTCATAGCCTTACAGAGCTGTAATTCTGCAGAAGGATCTCTTATCATCCTACCTGAATCTTCTGGTTTTGCCTAATTGTTTCCTTTAGTTCTCTGTATTCTTCCAGGCCACCCTAAGCAATTTCTATTGCTTTATCTTTAAGGATAAGATCACTATCTGTATAACTTTACCTTTGTCTTAAAATTGTTTGTGTCTAACATGCTTTCCTTCTTTATTCTCTACAGGTTGTTTATGTTGCTAAAATGCCTAAAATGACTTTCTAAAGTCTACCATTAAAAATTTATGAAGATGCAGTAGATGTAATGTGCCCTAATTAAAACATTAATGAAACTTCTGTAAAATATATATTATTTGGAATAATTTTTAAAGCATCACCTGATTGAATATTTGCACATAAGGCTGGATAGTTACACAGATCTGATGAACTTGTCTAAGAAGAGTGTGTGTGTGTTGATGCCATACCTGTAAAGTGTCCAGGAATTAAGAAATTATTTTCTTTTATTACAGAAGCTTATTTTTAGCATACTAAAGTTTGCTCCAAAAGGATTCATCTATCCACAGGAAAACAGAACCTTATGATTGGAGAAGGTAAAAACATATTGTTTATGAGATAGGATTCTTCAGGATTTCTATTCTCACAGTCATTTTAGAAGCAGTTGAAAGCCTGGTGAGAATTTTCACACTTCAGTGAGCAAGGAAAATGACTTGATCAATCTTTAAACACGCAGCTGTTCAGAAAAGTCATTCTGCTGATGACAGGATTTCTTGCTGTTTCTTCCTCTGAGAAATACGTATGCATGAAAGCAAGTGGCCTGTTTATTACTTACATGCTAAATTATCCATTTTCACAATTTTCCTTCTTTTTAACCTGGTGGTCTAACTTTTCCAGATAGGCTAATTAGCCTAGCAGCCTAAATATGACTGTTTTTGTTGAGGTAGTTTTCAAACAGAAAGAAAAATACAAGCTTGAATCATAATCTACTTGCTCAATGAAGTGATCAGTTTTGAAAAGTTTTAAGTGAGAATTCTTTCTTCCTACTTATTGTTACATGTCTAAATAATAGTTTGGAAAAAATAATAGAAGGGAAACAAAAAATCTGCCATTCAGGAATTCAAGGATACATCCCACATCTGGAATGGAACTAACCTATGACTGCCTTCAGGCCAGGGATTGGCTGACTAGGGGACAGCTCTACAACAAGACTTCCAACCTGAACATGCGTCAGCAGTGTATTGTGCCTTTGTGACAGTGCCATTTAACTACTTACTGTGATGTACTAGGAAAAGCATAGCCGTCAGGGCAAGAGAAGTCATTTGATGCAGCACAGATAAGGTTGCATCTAGAAAAAAGTCTTCCATTCAGCTCTGCAGTACGAGAGAGATGATAATGAAGTGGCGTGAGTACAGTTAACAATCACTATGATCACTACGGTGCTGGAGCACATGAATATGAGAAGAGGCTGAGGATGGCTCCAAGTTTGTTCAGCTTGGAGAATTCTGGGGGAGATAGACTTACTATCTTCCAATGCCCACGGAGTGGAGAAGAAAAAGGAGTCGTCAAGCTCTTCTCAGAACAACAGAATGAAAGCGAGAAGCAACAGGAACAGGTTGCATTGAGGAAAATTCTAATAGGACAGAAGGAAAAATTTATCTTCCTGAAGGTGGTTTTGGCTCAGCACTGGAAAAGGTACCCAGAGAGCCTGGCAAATCTAGATTCCTCGAGATGTTCAGAATTCATCTGGGTTTGGAGTAGAATATTCCAGACCAGCAACTGCCAGAGAGCCCTTCCCACCTAAATATTTGTATAATTGCAACTAGATTAAATTTCTTTCCCCCCCCGCCGCCTTGAATCTTGTCTCTAAACCAATTATTTTTTCCAGGTAACAGAAGCCTAATTTTGAGAATGATTAAAAATTATAATTTAAGTAAGTAAATATTTAACATATTGTGATTAAAAATATAAAGAAGACCATTAAAGTACCACTTGCCTGGTACTTCCATGCTCTAAAATACTATTACTAATCTGTAGGGAAGTTCCAATCAATGGAGGAAGAAAAGCACAGCCTGCTTTTGTGTCCTTCCTACCTTTCAAGAGAGAAATTAATCTCAGCTCATGCCTCACTAGACTTATTCTCATTCTTTCCAGACATGTTTGATTGATTGTGTTACTCGCCAATTGTTCATATTAAGATAACTCAAGCAATGGAGTTTTGTCACTTGTCTCGGAAGCACATACCAGCATAAAGGCTTTTTAGTGTTTCATTATTAATCCTTAAAGCAATCCTTAAAGCTTGAAGGTTAGTCGCTAATTATGATTTCAGTTTGACTATCAGATAACCTTTCCAGATTTTGAGGCTATCATTCCATGTATATTTGTTTAAACACTGTAACAATATCACAGTATTTAAACAGTGGCGGAACTTCAGGCCCCAAAGTTGCACAGCCGAGTCTTGCTTTTATTTGAACAAACAGAGAGGATCTACTCCCTTTGTTAGAAAAGTTGCATCTTTCTATACAGCACTTCAGTGGTAGTCTCAGAAGTGGTGCCACTTCATTCACCCATCTCTTACCCAAAGAGCTGCCTCATGGTATCCAGCTGGGACTGGCTTGGCTGATAGTTTAGGTAAGAACAGTTCTGACAGGTGTGTTAGTGGTGTGCAAAAGAGAAACATATAATTTTGTCGAGGACACAGAGCTGAGCAGGATGGATTTTGCTGGGAGAAGAGTAGCGGGATACATATATTGACCAGGTTATTATTGCAGTACTTTAATTTCTTTGGGATTTTTTTGTTTGTTTATTTTCTTTTTTTTTTTTTCCTCTAAAGATTTAGTGATACTGTCCCTGAGAAAACAAGCCCAACATTGAAATGGCAGCAAATCTGATGCCACATGAAAAGGTAACCAGGTGTAGACAGATTAATGTGAACTTCTCAGGACTGCAAAAACTTAACTTGAGAGTTTCACAGAAGTACACTTATTTTGCACAAAACTTGTATTTCTTTCAGTGAGGTTCCTCTCTCACTGCACTGGGAAGAGTAAGGATGAGGTTGCCGCCATGCTAAAGAGGCAGAAGAAACATCCAGGGCAACATATGTGGGCAGATTCAATGGCTTGTTGGCCTGAATGGGAAATCTGTTTACACAAATTTCTGCAAATGGCAGAGAGATGCAAAAAATAAGATGATTGAGAATTATCCTAATACTAATAAAACTACCTAAATTTTCTAACCATCCAGAAAGGAATCCTGCATATCAGTTTCAATGCAAAGGCTCAAGATTTAGGTTTTGGGGTGATTTATTTTTGGAAGTGAATGTAATGAATTTGATCTGAGACAGGATTTTTTTAACACTAAAATCTGCAAAGAATTTGCTGAGCTGAGAAACGTCTAGCATGCCTCAGCACAAAAAGACCTACCTCAGATGATCATCTCAAATGCTTCTCTAAACTTGAAACTCTCAACCTTGATTGCTACTCTAAGACCCTAGACAGTTTTGTGGGGAGACGATGGCCTTTCTACTGCAGTGAAACTAAATGACCACAAGGTAGCAGCAGAGATCTGAGTGGAAAACACGAAGGCCTTGAGGAATTTCGTTTCTACCTGAGCTAGAAATACGAAGACTTGCTTAGTATGTATCTGTTTAGAGAAGATATATATGTGGCAACCTAAATTAAATACAAACCATTTGAACTAGGTTTTAGTTCAAACTGCTACAAACATCAACCTAACCCGATCTAAAATCTCATCTTTAGCTAAGCCATTGACATGTGGGTGTAAATCAGACCCTAGGTATAAAATATGCACAGGCTTTATGAGGCCAGTTTTACAACCTTGGAATGCAGCTGCTACCTCTAAATGTCTGGAAGTTTGTCCATAAAACTATATATCTTGTTCTCATTCCCAGGCTTGACTCCAACCTGGCTCAGACGAAGTTTAATTTGAAGATGTTACTTTATCAGCTAACAGAGCTGTTGTGGTAGAAAAAAAAAATGCAGCCTTCTTCCTCTAATTTTTATTACATTTTCCTTAACTGTGCCATACTTTTGGCTCTTGAACCCTGAGTATTACAAATACTCCTTCCCTGAGTATTACAAATGTCATACCCAGGTAGTTGCATATTGTGCCCTCCAGAACCAAAGTTCAGTCACACAAGAGCTGAGTCAATGTGTTACTTCTTGCAGTCCATTCAGGTTTTCATTTTCAGTCTCATTTTATGTTCATAGCTAACTTTTCAACAAAAGGCAGCTCTGAAATGTTGTATTCTCTAACAGAAAGGTAACTGCTTGGCTTGCAAGAACTATTGCAAAGACTATGCAGGTGTCCATAGACTGTTGTTTATGTGTTTTGTTAAGACAAATCTCTATTTTTATTTGCAGAGCTTGGGTGGAGGAAGTGCATGCTGCTCAGAGTTAAGCCATTTGCATGAAAAGAGGACTAGAAGCTAAAAAGCAAGTTTTGCCCCAGAAGATCTGGAACATAATGATTCACCTTGGAAGAACAGAATATCTTGATCTACATAATGATTTGCATTCTGAGGCACTCAAGGATCCCTTGAGAAGAGTTTTCAGTGAGGTTCCTCTCTCACTGCAAAAATCCTGCCACCCTTGGATAAAACATGTTACATTCTTCCGTAAGGAAAAAATTCACACACACAAACGAGCAGATGATTTGGGCTTGTTCTCAAGATTCTGAAGCCACAACAGAACTTCCTAGGCAGCAGCAGAAGGGAATGAGACACGTCATTCAAACTAACCATGATATGTATCACCTGCTGCCTAACTTCTTTCCACTGACTCACAGTGTGGTGAATTATGGTTAGGACATTAGACATGTCCTCCTTCTATATTGCAAAAAGTTTTCTGTGTGGGTGGTGTCTATTGTTCTATGGCTAAGCTCTCCGTCAGAACCCATAGGAGTTTAGCTTTTCTGAAAATTAGATCAGCTGGATATGAAGATAGACATTGTTGAAAATGCTCAGTCAAAACAGAAAATTATTTAATCTGTATTTGTGGCATAAGAAAGTTCTGGTATACATGTCCTACGTACTTGCTGGACTAATACTATCCCTTGAAACAAAGTTCTACTTCAGAAGCAATAACAGTACAACATGAAGTGTTTTTTATTTTGTCAACTTGAGATAGTTACATGTTAACAAATATAAAGCTTTCCTGATTTATTCTGAATACATTTACAATAATGCCAGCAATTCTGAAATTAGAACTCCTGTGCTCAAATCAGAGGTTTAAGACCCCATGAGAGAGTTACATTTGCTGCATCAGAGTTATGTTTCTGCTACTGAGTTAAGAAGTTTTATTCTATCCAAAAGAAAACTCATCTAGGCCAGTCCCTCAGAGATTCTGAGGTGTAGCTACACTAATTTGTAATTTGTAATCTTACTTCTCTGATTATCTGTGCAATCAGCTGTGATCCAGGTGAGACCATTGGGGTTTTGTATTCCCTTAGTTAAAGAGAGTGTGGACCTGCCCAAGATGCCAAAAGCAGGGAATGTTTAGCCATTTGCTGAAGGGAACTGATGCATGAGCCCTCTTTCTTACACATCACAGGAGTATTAAAATCAATGCCAGGAACTTGAAAACCACTGCATTCTGCCTTTCAGTGGTGATACAGAACAATCTTCAAAATGTATCATGGCTCTGAGTATAGGCTGCATAGACTTCCACACCTCTGCTCTGTGTGTACTGCACTTCCAAACACCTCAACTATTAAGTTGACAGCTAGTTTTCTCTCTGAGTAACTGAAAATGTTATCCTTCTAGAGGATTTTAAACTGATGTCACTGCTATGTCTTCCAGCTTATTTACCTGAGCTAGCATTAAATGCAACCAAGGCAGCACAGACTTCACTACAAGTGCAAAAACCTGCTCAAAAAGCTGAATAAATCCTAGGCAACTAACCTACCACAAACATTCCTACGTAAAATGTTTTCCACAGGGAGTTTCTTCACTCTTTCTTGTTCTATTGACTTCCTTATTTTTGATCATCAAAGCTGATGCAGCATTTAGTCCCTTGTTTACAAAAAAATCGAAATAGCTAACTACTTCAAAAGCCAGCCCAATTTGACTAACCTACACCCTGAAATACAGGAAGGAAAAAGATGTAATTTTACCTCTACAGATGAGAAAATATTTTGAAGGATTTTGAAATACTGAGAAAAATAAGGTGATTGAGAAAACAGCAAAACGATTCAGTCAAAATTTGGGCTGACTCCATCTTTCTCCCTTATACCAGTGCTGGTGTTCATATATTTGCATAGAGAACTGATATCAGGAAGAGAGTGACTAGTGACTGGCTTAACACATGGTTCTATGGGCTCCTGCCCAAAAGAGGGCATAGAGCCCTGGCACTGCAGCATCCCTCTCTTGGTTTGTGCTCTGCAGGTATGAAATCTTGTCCTCAGTCACAGCAGCAGATAGCATCAAAATAGTGCTGCTAGAAAAGGGAAAATCATCAAATATTACCGATCAGAAATTACAAATCTTATCTAAAATTAGCTTCCACTTTATCCTGAATGAGAGTTATTTCAGTGGGTGGGTACCACAGTAGTGAATCCATTCTTTGATAAAACAGGACTTCTGTCTCTGTCATACAGAGTTCCAAAACCTAAACTCTGTAACTTTCAAGGCAAATACCTTTAACATGTGAGGTAAAGGAGCATGTAAGAGTTATGAGACAGCAGACACTAGATATCTTAGCCTCAGACACTGAAACTCAAATGTTATTATAATATACTAGCCAATATCCAGAACTAGTCAGGACAGAGGCCTCCGTTGATGTGTATTTCAACCAGATGTGTACTGTGCAAACAGTTATTTCACAATATACTATCTGAATAGAGACAATAAAGTATTCCCTTTATTTATTCTTATTTTAATACATAGGTTATCACTATTTGGTGCCATCTTATAGGATGTAACTTCATATATGATTATCAGGCCAGCAAGGTGCACATAAGTAATTCAAAGAATCAACGTGTGAGCAAAACACCTCATATGATTGACAATCTATGGTCATACCAGAGTTAACACACTAGATAAGAAACTAAACCTCAATTTCATCTGAACTAATGTTAGATGCCTTCTATGGAATTGTAGATTAGGTGTAGAATAGATCTAGATAAGCTAGATTTCTAGATTATCATTAACCTTTGTCACTTCAGCAAATGGAGGTCAAGGTATGAGTCTTCTGTCCACATATAAGTGTCTAGTTTAGAGTTAAACGAACTGTACTCCATTTTATAAAACAATGGAAGATATACTGCAGTGGTAGCACAAAGAGCAAAACAGTTTTAGCTGCAATATACAAGGAACAGTTTAATGAGGTACAGACCTTTTTCTTACTGACTTAGTACCTCTCCTCCTGACTAGCATAGCATTGACAGTCTACTCAGAATATAGGATATTCCCTACCTCTGATTTTAGCCAGGGAAGAAGGAAGGACAAGGACTAAATGGGCTTTATCTATTACTATTTTGGCAGAAGGTGATGCTCTTACATGATAAGTTGTGATCTTGGTTAAGTGCAGCTGTTTCTGCCTTCCTTTTTTCTCCCTTATCTTCTCCTTCACCCCTGTTTTCACCTAGACAAAGTTTGTGTTCAGTGAAATAAAGAGGATTATTAGAATTTAAGGTCAGAAGCAACCCTAAAATCATCAAGTCTGACCTTCCATGTATCTTAGGCACTTAAAATTCTCCACATATTAGGCATTTGGGTAAATATGTCTAGATAGAACTTGTATTCCAGAAAGTATTTGAGATGTAAAATTCACCATTTCTTGAGGAAATTTGTTCCCCAGTTAATCAATGTAACTGTTACAGAAAATATAACTTATTGTGTTTAAAATTAACATTGGCTTAAGCTCCCAGCCACTGCTTCTTGTTATGACATTCTCAGCTGCTTTACAGAGCTGTTGCAAACGTGGCATTTTCTCCTTATGAAGGTACTTACACTTATAAAGTGGCAGTTCTCAGTTTTACTTTTTATATGCATATACAGACTGTACTTTTTAAGCTTCTCAGTGTCAGGTATGTTTCTCTGATCATTGATTCATTTTTAAGGTTCCCTTTAACAAGTTTTTAACTTTTAAGATGCTTTAACAATTTACATATTATGTAACAATTTGCACTCTTTCTCCTGCATAATGCTTTCGATATGCATGCCAAGAGATTGCAATAGTGTGCACTTGTGGTAAATTACAGTATTAATTCCTTCCTCTTTAGGTAGGTGACTATAAAGACTAAGCTGAATTTTAAGCCTTTTTCTTCCCCCTTTATAGAAGTTTTGCAACAGAGTCTGGAAAGGTTTAAACACACAAAACCAGTGGCATTTCTTGAGCTTGAATTATTTCAGTTATTTAATTACACCCAAGGCAAACAGGGCAACTAATGGAAGTTATATGCCTGAAGTTCTGTTTGTTGATGCCTTTTTGTTTAGCCAATATAAAAATATTTCCATGGGCCTGTGGCAGAACTTCTTAAGAAAAAGAAAGGAAGAAAGAAGGATGGAAGACAGGGAGGAAGGCAAGAAGGAAAAAGGCCTTGAAAACTCATAATTAGAACAGACACATACTTTGGTGGCATGTCTGTTAAATAATTCTGACAAAGTAGAATATATACCCCTTCTAAACCATCATAATATCTTCAGATGGGGAAACTCATATGTACAGAGGCATATGATGTGTCTAAAGCTATAGACATACCCATTGCATACATAGGTGTTAAGTACACTTAACTGAGAAGGGGAAGAGAATCTTCAGCCAAAGGCTTGCCAGGCTTGTCAAGAGGGCTTTAAACTAATGTTGCCGGGGGAGGGGGAGCACAATCCAACCCACCACTGTCAGTATGGCGTCAGTGCCAGCAACAAGTGCCCAGAAACCAGGGAAGGTTCGCAGGTAAGTACAAGAGAACCTAAAATGCAGCCCAAAGGAATTCCTCTTGCTCCAGCCAGCCAGTCAGCTTCATCAGGGGTCCAGCTTAAGTGCCTCTATGCCAACACATGTCGCATGGGGAACAAATACGAAAAGTTAGAGATGTACGAACACCTGCAGGGCTATGATCTTGTTGGCATCACGGAGACATGGTGGGATGACTCCTGTGACTGGAGCATTGGGATGGAGGGATATAGGCTCTTTAGGAAGGACAGCAAGGACCTTTAGCAAGGTCCTGCACATGGGTCGTGGCAATCCCAGGCACAAATATAGGCTGGGTGGAGAATAGATCGAGACCAGCCCTGAGGAGAGGGACTTGGGACTGATGGTGGACAAGAAGCTCAACATGAGGCGGCAATACGCCCTTGCGGCTCAGAAGGCCAACCACATCCTCGGCTGCATCAAGAGGAGTGTGGCCAGCAGGTCAAGGAAGGTGATTCTCACCCTCTACTCTGTCCTGGTGAGATCCCACCTGGAGTACTGTGTCCAGCTCTGGAGCCCCCAACATAAGAAGGACATGGACCTGCTGGAGCAAGTCCAAAGGAGGGCCACGAAGATGATAAGAGGGACGGAGCACCTTCCCTATGAGGACAGGCTGAGAGAGTTGGGGCTGTTCAGCCTGGAGAAGAGGAGGCTCCAAGGAGACCTTATAGCAGCCTTCCAGTACCTCAAGGGGGCCTACAGGAAAGCTGGGGAGAAACTCTTCAGTAGGGCCTGTTGCAACAGGACAAGGGGTAATGGTTTTAAAATAGAGGGAGGTAGATTCAGATTAGATATTAGGAAAAAAATTTTTACAATGAGGGTTGTAGAGCACTGGAACAGGTTTCCCAGAGAGGTGGTGGATGCCCCATCCCTGGAAACATTCAAGGCCAGGTTGGGTGAGGCTCTGAGCAACCTGATCTAGTCGAAGATGTCCCTGCTCCTTGCAAGGGGGTTGGACTAGATGACCTTTGAAGGTCCCTTCCAACCCTAACCATTCTATGATTCTGTGACAGGCAGGGGAGACGAGGAGTGGGCATGGCCCTCTATGTCAGCAACCAGCTGGAGTGCATGGAGCTCCACCTTGGGATGGATGAGGAACTTATGGCAGAGAGCTTATGGGTCAGGATTAGAGGAAGGGCTGGTACAGGGTACATTACGGTGGGGGTGTGCTACAGGCCACCTGGCGAGGAGGACAGAGCGGATGAGGCCCTCTACAGGCAGATAGCAACAGCCTCGTGGTTGCAAGCCCTGGTCCTCATGGGGGACTTCAACTGCCCCAACATCTGTTGGAGAGACAACATGGCAGGGCACAGGCAGTCCCGGAGGTTCCTGAAATGCATGGATGACAACTTCCTCCCTTCCAACTTTAACAATTCTAACAATTCTGTGATTATTCCCATTTACAAGAAGGGCATGAGGGAAGACCCAGGAAACTACAGACCTGTTAGTCTAACCTCAGAAAGTGGAAAAATCATGGAGAAAATAATACTCAGTGCTACTGAAAGGCATTTAAAGGACAGTGTAGTCATCAGGCACAGTCAATATGCGTTCACAAAGGGAAAGTCCTGACTAGCTAATTTGATATCCTCTACGAAAAGGTCACCTGCCTAGTGGATGAAGGGAAGGCAGTAGATGTAATTTTTCTGGATTTTAGTAAGGCTTTTGATAGTGTCCCTCACAGTCTTTTTCTGGACAAGTTATCTAACTGTGGGTCGAGCAGATACATGGTGCACTGAGTGAAGAACTGACCGAACAGCAGGGCTCAAAGGACTGTAGTGAATGGGGCTACATCTGCCTGGTGACCAGTCACCAACAAAGTTCCTCAGAGCTCAATTCTAGGGCCAGTTCTGTTAAACATATTTATCAATGATCTGGATGCAGGATTTGAATGCACTATTAGCAAGTTTGATGATGATACCAGACTGGGAGGTGCTGTGCTGTTAACTCTTTTGAGGGACAAGAGGCCTTGCAAAGGCATCTAGATAGGTTGGAGTACTGGGCAATCATTCATGGCATGAAATTTAACAAGAACAAATGCCAGATTCTGCACCTTGGACAGAAGAATGCCAGACACAAGTATAAACTGGGAGAGGAGTGGCTGGAGAGCGGTTCTGCAGGAAGGAATCTGGGGTTACTGGTTGACAGTACGCTTAATATGAGTCAGCAGTGTGCCCTGGCAGCCAAGAGGGCAAACCACATTCTAAGGTGCATCAAATGCAGCATAACCAGTCGGTCAAAAGAGGTGATTATCCTGCTGTGTACAGCATTGGTGTGGCCCCAACTTGAGTACTGTGTGCAGTTCTGGGCCCCACAATTTAAGAAGGATGTGAAAGTACTCACATGCATCCAGAGGAGGGCAACAAAGCTGATGAAAGGGCTGGAAGGCAAGTCCTATGAAGAGCGGCCAAGGACACTGGGTTTGACTAGTTTGGAGAAAAGGAGGCTGAGAGGTGACCTCATTGCTCTCTGCAGCTTCCTGAGGAGGGGAAGTGGAGAGGGAGGTGCTGATCTCTTTTCCCTGGTATCTAGTGATAGGACACATAGGAAGGGTTTAACGCTGCATCAGGGGAGGTTCAGAATTGACATCAGGAAACATTTCTTTACTGAGAGGACGGTTAAACACTGGAACAGGCTTCCTAGAGAGGTGGTTGATGCCTCATGCCTCTCAGTGTTTAAGAGGCATTTGGACAATGCCCTTAATAACATGCTTTAACTTTTGGTCTGACCTGAAGTGATCAGGCAATTGGGCTAGATGATTGTTGTAGGTCCCTTCCAACTAGAACTATACTATTCTATTCTATTCTAATTTAAAAAGAAAATCAAACTGGATTTCAAACATGAAAAAACTTCAACTATTTGTGTAGCCTCATGAGACAACAGAGCAGGAGGAGAATACTGGTGAAAAGGTCATCTGTTCTTGAACCCAGTTGGACAGGCTAACTGAGGTCAATGGGGTTGGACAGAGCTACTGAGTAGGATTTAGCTCATAAAAATGTAATGGCTGTGGGCTGTTTGCGTTACATAATAAACCTTTAGATAAACCTGTTAGAAAAAGTCACTCTTAAAAATACAGTCATTTATGGTAATGACTACTTTCCTAATACTCTATTAGCAGTGCTGCATTCCTCAACATGTTATCTACGTAATCATCTAAAATAATGTCCCAGACAGCTCTACATGAAATTCCAGTTCCTGCTAGGCAGTGGGGTGCTTTTTAGATATCTGAATAAACAACGTTGATGTAACACGAAACATGAACACATCACTGATGGCACTTGGCCTTACCTACATCAGGAATGCATGTATTATTGAAAGATGTTATGTATTTTCTAAGGATATATGCAGAATCTAATTACATATAATAATTTTAAATTGCCTAATCAATATGTATATAATAATTTAAAGAAATAAAATCCTTCAGAACATCAACTCAGTCCCATTTTTAACGCAACGAAGAATTACAATATGTTACCCCTTACAATATAATCAAAATTTTTAATCAACGTTGACCTACTGAGTTAACCAAAAGGGAAGCTCTACTCTGCATATTGTAAGGTTGAAAATGAGGAGAGGTAATACAAGTTATTCGAGGTCACGCACCAAAATTAAAATTCAGGGTTACCTGATGCTTGTGACGATTTCCCTTTTTATTGTGTGGAACTAGGGTAACAGCCTTGGCCATACTGTGACACAATGGCAGCTCACTAACTCAGTGTTCTGTCAGAGGACATGGCCAGTGACACGTGTGATGTGAAAGATGCTAGTATCAGGATCAGATCCACTCATGAACTCTATAAAGCAGTTATGTGTGCATGTTGCAAGTGGCGTATTGTGTAAACTAGCATAACAGTATTGATGATGGGAGAATCTCCAGTACATTTAGCTGTTCCTTTCCTGGTAGAGCTTCACCTTGAGAATACCGTTAAACAAGTCTCTTGCATCTCTGACTGCATACAGTAGATTTATGCTACTAGTAATGGTATGAATGTAATCTACCTTAGAAAAATTTCCAAACTTTTTTTTTTTTTATTGTGCTGTGCTTTTTACCTCACTAAATCCTGTTGCAGATGTAAACTACTAGTGGTAAAAACCACATTTTTTTTTTTTTTAGTTGGCAACATCTCTTATTTCTTCCATTATGTGAAGGACAGGATCATCCTCCTCTTTTTCATTCATTGTTTTAGGAAATCTTCCCTCTATGCACACATCGTCCCACTTACTAATCTTTCTAAACCAAACAATTTCAATTCTGTCTCACATCATAGTTTCTTCATGCTTTAAATAAGTTTTTGTACCCATTCTTACATTCCCCTCATTTTTCTGAGACAAGATAACCAAGGCTGAACACATGATTCCAGCAGAAACTGGTCTCATTTATAGAATGGGATAGAAGGAAGTTTTCTGAAGGATGGTGGCTCTGTGACTGTTCACTTCTCTTATCCAGCTTGTGGCTAATTCTAGCCCTAAGCATTACAACGTTCTCATTCTCTTCCTACTTTTAAATAGACTAAAATGTTAAAAAGGAAGTCAGTAACAATGAAAATATTCTTACATCTCACCCCTTTCCTGTTTTCAGACATGTTCCATTAATTTCATTATTTGCTTTGAACAGTTCATTAATTCAGTGGTAGTGAACATTGGTAATAGAGCAGGAGGGCTTAGAGGAAAGGTTTCCAGTTGCTAACCTTCTAGTTACTGTAAAATTACTGGCCTTCTGGACTTCAGTTCTCAAGCCAAGTTTTACTGCCTTCATGTTCATGAATTCCCCAGGTGCAAGCCATCATGACTAAGCCAAATAGAATTACAGTATGCACACCCTAAGACTTAATAGAATAAATAACTGATCAAGCCAGTCCTATGATTCATCTATTTGTCCACCCACAAGGAATAATCAGCCACATTACAGTACTCAGTTTCCCCAAATACCTTGCAAGAGCAGAGACCACAGCAGCAACTATGTTAGCATTGTGAAAATTTTTTACCCCAACAAAAGTTTTTTTCTCCTGTTGTATTCTGACCACCCAGCTGTAGAGAAGCAGTTCACCTTGATCATCCCCTCCCTCTCCTAAATATCACTTAAGTAGCACTGATGCTACGGCCTCTATGCTACGAATCCTGAAAATTAGTAACAATGATGATTGTTATATGTAGCTCCCTGCAAGTAATGAGGAGATACTTTTCAGGTGGCTAAAACTCAGAGGAACTAGTTTGCTACCCATTCACCCAAGCACACATCAGTGTTGAAGTTATAGTGCCTTTGCCAGCCTTGTTTCAGACTGTTTGGCTATCCCCCACCTCACTGGACATCACCATCAGAAGAGGCGGATGTCAAAAGCATGGCAGCAGAGCAAGGTGGATCAGCAGTTGGCATGTTGTGTCTTGGGTTGCAGCTGCACAGACGTTTTGAGGGAGGGTGCCCAGCCCCATCCTTGTCTCTGGCCCAGGCATGCATTCTCCTGTACCTCCTTGTGCCAGTGTTAATTCTTGTTCAGTTTACAACACATCAAGAACCTTTTTCTCAGGTTTCTATTCTGCAACAAGCTCACTTCTCTGCTCTAGCTCACAGCACAGCCGCATTAGCATTAGTGCTGGCACAAGGAAGGTGATAAGAGTAGATGCAGAAGGTTTTGGACACAGGGAGAAGACTTCTGCTTTCAGTGGTAGCCAAAGCACATAACGTTAGCTTACTGTGGCCACATAAATTCAGCCTTACTGAAGAGGCTATACAATTTTGCACTGGCTAACTCCAGTCCCAGGGAAAGAATCCCCTAGGACTTTGCATGTGGATGGTGGAAGTTTCCTCTGTTTTACTCTCCTCTGCAGTCACACAGTTTTAAAAAACTTTAAAAATTTGTCCCTCTCCACAAACACTTCAGCAGAGAAGAGACATATCAGAGAAAATATGTAATAAACATGGGTGTGACACATCAAATTTCTGGTTGCAATTGGGCCGAAGGTCAGAGTGTGGCTCTCTCAAGATCACAAACTATTAATAATGGCAGGAGACTCCTATAATCTCTGTTGTGCTTTCCCTGACAATTTAGAGCTGCTGAATTCTCAGTTGTCAAACCAGCTATGCCATTGCATCATAGTGCCCTTTAGTTTGTCCTTAGCATCTTTGGAATGCCCATTTCTTAACACCTAATGATATATGAAAGGAAGAACTGTTTCCAAGCTGCCTGGAGACAGCAATTATTCTCTGCATGCAAGTTTAGGGCTGAAAACAGGTAAACACCAGGTGGGGACAGCAGACAAGGAAAAAACCTGAAGCAAAAGGCAGAAAGGAAGAGCAAGTCTTGGACATACCTTTTTTTGCTGCAGTAGGTTGATTTCATCCAGGCAAACCTAGCCTGAGTTCTTTCACCCTGTAAGTGGTGCAAAAAAGAGCTCCAGAGCTGGACGAGCAACACATGATCCTCAAGCAGGACCATCCCCATGGTTCTGTGCCCTCCTCAGCTGATCTCAAACCGCCACCTCCACCTCTTTCTCCCTCTAATGCGTGTTTGTAAATGGCACTTTCTCCTCCATGTTCCACCTGAGATGAGACAATCCACGTGGGAAACAGGTGCTTCTGCAGAAAAGACCAGTGCAGAAGAGTGCCAGAGATTCGCAGGATTTGGTGAAGGCAGGCAACCTGGCTGAATTCCAGAGACAGACAGCCTGCTGGGGAGCTGCTCAGTGAAAGGGAGCAAGCACACACCTCTCTTCCAAACTGCTTCCTCATTTAAAGAGAGGCGGCTTTCTTCAGAAGCTGTAAGAAATCTGTGTTCCCCAAATAGTCTTGTTTATACTCCACACAGGACTTCCAGCACATATTCTCAAGAACAGATTTTTTAAGAGAAACAGCAGAGTGATATGAGAAGTGACAAAGGTTGTCAGGAGCTACTTTTGCCTCCTCTCCTTTTCACTTTCTTTCTTTTTCAGTTATATTTTGTCCCTGAAGAGGGAACAATGATAGTGACAGGAGACCAAATGGAAAGATTTGCTTGAAGCTCTTCTGCTTTAAGTTCCAGGCAAACTGATTTCTTTTGTCTCTTTTCACCACAAGCAATGCCTACATGTATATGCTTAAAACCCAGCCCTGAGTTAGAGCTACCCATGCCCTTTGGCTATCCTAAGATGTTCTTTTCTCCTTGTGTGAGTCTAAACCAAAAGTGTATCAGCAAAGAGACTGAAAAGGAGTCTCCTCTGTAAATTCTCTTTAATGAAGACCTCTGTTGCACCTACAAAAATATCCTTGCAGGTACTTGCTGTCCCTGAATGAAAATTTCATCATGCTAGATTGGCAATAAAAAAAATGTCAGGGCCCAAGAATCAGGCAGTCATTTCTTCTCTCATGCTACCCAACTGAATAAGTATGAAAAGCACACCAACCCAAAACTGTTATGTGTGGCTGAGTTAGATCATAGGTCTCTTGTTAAACAGACATAACAAAACCACAGTATCACTAGCTGTCACCATAAACCAACAATGACAACCTCATTCTCTAATTATGATCAGAAATCAAAGAAAACTTGTTTTGATCCATAAAACATGAGTTGGAATGATTGTAATCTGCTGCAGGTTTGGCAGGCTGGCCTGAGAGAGGTCTCTGAGTACAGCCTGTCTGCTGAACTGCATGAGGGTAAACCCTGTGACCCCAGAGTCTCACCACCCTGATGGACTGAGACCACTGCTTTCCTTTCAGAGGGATTTAGGGGTGGGGGATGGGAGAGGAGAGGAGAGTTTACATGGAGAAATGTGAGAAGCTTGGTGAATGGGAACATAAACCTGTATTTCCTCCTAGTGTCAGGAACAGTCAGGATGAGAGATTTGTCTTCCGGCAAATGGATGAACACCTTTAAAGGAGAGGGGGGAATACACGTAACTCAGTCTATACAGCTGCCTATCATCTTTCTCACGTGAGGGTCTTTGTAAGTGGGTTTAGGTTGGGTAGGAACACATGCGCTCACACCAGCAAACTTACTTGACATGGAACTGCTCTGCTGATGGTTGTGACCAGCCCTTCCTTTAATGATTGCAGTGATGTTTCTGTTCTCAGGAACACTTGTCAAAAATATTTCCTCACAGTTCAGCAGCCACCAAAACAAAGTACAAGCTTATCCACAAGAGGGCACAGACAAATTTGGATGCCACAGCGATTACACTGGTGCATATACCAAAGGGGAATTCCTGCAGACCTGTGATGAGGCTGAAGTGCATGATACAAACATAGCAGTCAAACTGAGAATTATTGTTTTAGATAAGGTTACTCCAGTAGACACACAGGAAAACGGAAATTTGTTCAGACAAAAAAGATTATGCAACACATGTTCAAGTGACTGTTTGATTGACTAATTTTCCTAAAGTTTGTGGGGAAAATATTCTGGAATATAAAATATTTTTCTAGTGTTTTCAAAAACCATTTGGATTATTTGAGTGCAGAAAGCCTTTTGTCCTTAAAATTTACAATTTATCCTTTTCCTCCAAATCTTACACAATTTTTATTTCCTTGATTGGGTACTTTTATTTCTGACAGCTATTTCTCATCCTATAATGTTCAGCTTTGCAGCAACCTGATACATTGAGTTCACTGAGTAAAGAGACATTCTTTTTATAAAGAATTTCAGTGTTTGGAGTGAGAGGGAAGACCTAACAGGAATGAAATCAAGCTGCAAAATGCTAGTGAAATGACCTATCTCTATACGATACTATTGCTGGTCATCTAAAATATGTTCCTGTTCACACTTGTGGGTCTCAAAAGTATAGATAACTGAGCTAAACTTCTGTTCATATCAGAGTTTAGATTTAAGTCTTCAAATTTTTTGTGTGACTTTAGCACCAATCTGATGAGTGCTACTGAAAAATATAAAAAGATCTCAGAATCACAGAACCACAAAATGGTTGAGGTTGGAAGGGACCTCTGGTGGTCATATGATCCAACTCTCCCTGCTCAAGCAGGGTCATCTAGAGCAGGTTTCCCACGACCATGTCTAGAATACTTTTGAATATCTCCAAGGTTGGAGACTCCACAGTGCCTCTGGGTAACCTGTTCCAGTGCTCAGTCACCATCAGGGTAAAAAGTGTTTCCTGAAGTTCAAATTGAGCCTCCTGTGTTTCAGTTTGTGCCCATTGCCTCTGGGCCTGTCACTGGGCACCAATGAAAAGAGCCTGTCTCTTTCCTCTTTGCATCCTCCCTTCAGGTACTTGTGCACATTGATGGATCGCTCCTGAGCCTTCTCTTCTCCAGGCTGAACAATAAGCCTCTTCTCATAGAAAAGGTGCTCCAGTCCCTTAATCATCTTTGTGGCCCTTTGCCAGACTCTCTCCAGTATGTCCTTGTACTGGGAAGCCCAGAACTGGACACAGGACTCTAGATGTGGCCACACCAGTGCTGAGTAGAGGGGAAAGATCACCTCCCTCAACCTGCAGGTAATACTTTGTCTAATGCAGCAAAGGATATCATTAGCCTCTTTGTGGCAAGGGTGCATTGCTGGCCTATGGTCTACTTGGTGTCCAACGGGATGTCAAGGTCCTTTTCTGCCAAGCTGCTTTCCAGCTGGGTGGCCCCCATTGGTATATGACATTGCTCCTCCCCAGGTGCAGGACTTTTCACTTCCCCTTGTTAAACTTCATTAGGTTCCTGACAGCCCATTTTTCCAGCCTGGCGAGGTCCCTTTATATGGCTGCATGACCCTGAAGTTGATCTGAGCCCATCCAATACATATTGTTTATATCTAGTATGACAGACTGAGGAAAAGATGTTTCTTTTACTTACTACACCACTATACTTATCTCAGTTATTATACTAAAGTCATATTAATGTGACAGCAGCTGTAGTGCCAAATACTTTTATTTCCTTGGGCAGCTCAACTCTATCTCAATTACATCACATGCAAAATGGGAACAATAACACTAAATTTTATTTGTCTTAGTGTGACTAATTAGCTCCCAATCTTCAATGATAATCTCAAATACTACTATGGTAAATGACTTTTATGTCCTTAATGTCTGTAACTCTTTGTAGGCAAGAGATGCTAAGAAATGCTTAAGAGTCATAGTGCAATGCACAGAAAGAGTATTAATTAATTACATATTGAATTTGCTGTCCTGATGGTAGGAACTATTGCAGAGGGTAGGGAGAAGGAAGTATGTAGTCCTGTGGAGGTTAGAGTTTGCACTGGATTTAGTAAGGCAAGTTTAAGCCTAAGCAGGCTATGGTACTACCTCTGAACTCTAACACTAACAAGAACCTTCTCTCAATTAGGACTTTATCATGAGGTAGCTAACATCAGGTGAGAATTCATTCCCACATTCCCATTTCCTCCCTTCTCTCCATAAAACACAGCCAAGAGGAAAAATCTGATATGTGAGGATACTGACTTTAATTTTTTGTTGTTGTTTTTGTTCAGCCCTTTTCAAGTGTATTTCAGCTTTAGGAAGTGAACCCTAAATATGGAGCCTACACAGAACTCCATACTTATCATATAGTCTCTGGTAGTACCCTCTCTGATTCAAATTTTATTTGAAAATTAAAAATGTCTAGCTCCACATTAACTGTTAATTTTACAAATTTGACCTGGGCACTGCGGCAAGTGGTCTTGTTTCTTGTTCTCCAAATTTAGTCATTTCATAAAATAAAACATTGCAAAGCATGGTAGGTATCAAAACAGTAACAGATCAGCAGTACACGACAACTCCTACATATTGATACAATAATTTTACATGGTAGCAAATAAAACACATTTATTCAATTGTGATGGGTTTCAAAATCAAATAGTAGTGGCTCTGCTCCCTGACGTGATTATTGAATTTCTTAAAGCATAGAAGTAACAAAGACTTCAAATTTAAAACCTCCTTTTGATGCAGCTTTTCAGATCCTAATAATCAGACACATTTAAGGACTGATAAACATTTATGAATATAAACATCTTCTCAACTGAAAAAGTATTCCAGAAATAGCAATGGAGTGAGGTATGGGACGTTAGAATCATAGAATTGTTAGGATTGGAAGATACCTTTAAAGGTCATCTAGACCAACCGCCCTGCAAGGAGCAGGGACATCTTCCACTAGATCAGGTTGCTCAGAGCCCCATCCAACCTGGCCTTGAAGGTTTCCAGGGATGGGGCATCCACCACCTCTCTGGGAAACCTGTTCCAGTGATCTACTATCCTCAGCGTAAAATTTTTTTTCCTAACATCTAATCTGAATCTACCTCCCTCTATTTTGAAACCATTACCCCTTGTCCCATTGCAACAGGCCCCACTGAAGAGCCTCTCCCCATCTTTCCTGTAGGCCCCCTTTAGGTACTGGAAGACCACTGTAAGGTCTCCCCAGAGCCTCCTCTTCTCCAGGCTCAACAGCCCTAACTCTCTCAGCCTGTCCTCATAGGGAAGGTGCTCCAGCCCTCTGATCATCTTTGTGCCCCTCCTCTGGACCCTCTCCAACTGGTCCATGTCTTCTTATGTTGGGGGCTTACAGAGCTGGATGCAGTGCTCCAGTTGGGGTCTCACCAGGGCAGAGTAGAGGGGGAGAATCACCTTCCTTGACCTGCTGGCCACACTCCTCTTGATGCAGCCCAGGATGCGGTTGGCCTTCTGGGCCACAAGAGTGCATTGCCGGCTCATGTTGAGCTTCTCAGCCACCAGCACCCCCTAGTCCTTCTCCTCAGGGCTGCTCTCCATCCATTCTCCGCCCAGCCTGTATTTGTGCCTGGGATTGCCCCGACCCACATGCAGGATCTTGCACTTAGCCTGGTTGAACTTTATGAGGTTGGCACGGGCCCACCTCTCCAGCCTGTCAAGGTCCCTCTGGATGGCATCCCACCCCTCCAGCGTTGTCAACAGCACCACACAGCTTGGTGTCACTGGCGAACTTGCTGAGGGTACACTCTGTCCCACTGTCCATGTTGCAGAGAAAGATGTTAAACAGGGCCGGGCCCAATACGAACCCCTGAGGAATGCCACTCTTCACCAGTCTCCACCTGGACATTTAGCCATTGACCACCACTCTCTGAGTGCAGCCATCCAGCCAATTCCTTATCCACTGAGTTGTCCATCCATCAAACCCTTGTCTCTCCAGTTTAGGGAGAAGGATGTAATGCGGAACAGTGTCAAATGCCTTGCACAAGTCCAGGTAGATGCTCGTCCCTTGTCCACCGATGCTGTAACCCCATCATAGAAGGCCACCAAATTAGTCAGACACGATCTGCCCTTAGTGAAGCCATATTGGCTGTCACCAATCACCTCTTTGCTCTCCATGTGCCTTAGCATGGTTCCAGGAGGTTCTGCTCCATGACTTTGCCAGGCACAGACATGAGGCTGAATCAGCCTGTAGTTCCCTGAGTCTTCCTTCTTCCCCTTTTTAAAAATGGGGTTATGTTATCCCTCTTCCAGTCATCAGGAACCTCACCAGAGTGCCACGATTTCTCAAATACAACAGCTAGCAGCTTGGCAACTTCACCCGTCACTTCTCTCAGGACTCATGGATGCATCTCATTGGGTCCCATGGACTTGGCACCTTCAAGTTCCTCAGATGTTCCCAAACCTGCTCTTCTGCTACAGTGGGCAGTTTTTCATTCTCCCAGTCCCTGCTTTTGCCTTCTGCAACTTGGGTGGCATGACTAGAGCCCTTATCAGTGAAGACTGAGGCAAAAAAGTCATTAAGCACCTCAGCCTTGTCAATATCCTGGGTAACCAGATCACCTATTTCCTTCCAGAGGGGGCCTACATTCTCCCTGGGCTTCCTTTTGTCCCAGTGTTCACAAATTATCTTCTGGAGAATTAAAAAACTGTCTCAAGATACCATATTCAACAGTTCAATAACATCACTGAATGTTATATGGTCAGTTTCCCAAAAGGTATGAAGTGCTATCCATATTGATAAGTCTGGTTACCTTTGCAACTCTACTACTTTCTAAAGTAGAGTATGGGGTGAACAAGCTGAAGTAACATCTCATAGTGAATTGAAGACAGAGAAAGCAAGCTGAGCTAATGAAAAATACATGAGTAATTGAAGGATTTTGATGGGTGGAAAGCAAGCAAAAGCCCTTCAGAATGAGGAAAATATTTAGTGAGTAAGCAGAACTGAAGACACAGACCAGAAAAAATCAGAAGTAAACAAACAAAAATAGTGAATAAATAGGGGAAAAAAGCAAGAACATGAAAAGGAAATAACGTGGAAATCAATATAAGTACAGTCTCTCATTTACATTTTATGGAGTATTTTAAATTTTAATCTCATTTGGAAGGAGGCTACTTATAGTAAATATGAACCTTATGCCTGTGGAATAATGTCCTGCATTAGAACTGAGCTACTACATGACCAGCAGTTTCCAGTAAACCTTCCTGACACGCTAAAAATCCCTTCTGGATTTCTAATTGAAAAGTAACCCTGATAGTTTTGCACCATGGAATTTTTTACTTCTCTCCAGTAGCAAAAAAGCTAACATACCTTCCAGATTTGAAAACAATGTCTAGTACTAGTAAATGTCTAAATACAATCATATGATACAAATGTCTAAATACAGTCATATCATAATTTAATGTCTAAATACAGTCATATGAAAAAAACCCTGACATCATCTGTATATAAGGATTGAAGGAAAAGCCTTTTAATGTGATCTTTAGTTACATCAATTTCCTGAACAAAGAAGCTTTAGATAAGGCAATTACAAAGGGGCTGTTGGAGGAAACAGTCCACTGGAATGCATTCTGCTCTGAGTAGGGAAACACATTCACTTAGCTATGCATTATTAGAATCATTAGTATCATACACCTAGAAGCCGATAGCCATCTGTTAAGTGGTTGGTATCTAAGATTTTATTATTATTAAAATGTAAGATCTGGCCATAGAAGACTATAGAAGACTAATGTCTTTAAGATTGCATGTAGATAGAGTTGTTGTCTGTATGAGAAACAAGAGTTTACAGTATTCTTACATGGGCAGCAGCACTATCAATCCCATACATGTCCAATGGGAAAAACAAGCTTGGGTAACAGACAGTTGTAAATTACTTGGAGATTTATGGACTGAAGAGAGCAATGCATTGTCAACATGGAAAATTGACGTTAATCAACTTAACCCTATCTGCTGCTCCGGGAAAGTATGTGCCTAATTACTCAGTTAAGTCAGATGCCATGGTACAAGAAATGCTCATTTCTAATGAGTATGATAGTCAATCTTCCTCTGGATCAGCTTAGTTCTCCACAAACAGCAAAATTAAAAATCTCAGTAAAGCTGGGCCACAAGACATTGCTGTAGAAGGTCATGACAGGAAGACAGTTCTGTGGTTCGAACATATAAGAACAAAGACAAGAAGGATTTTCAGTATTGAAGTCTAATAGTAGTGTCTCATGCAATCGTGGACAGCATTCACGTTGAGCACTCAGAGATTTCCAGATTTTGTTTGCATGATTTGACAGACACGGTAACTAAGCTCCCTCTAAACTGTAGGAATATTAAATGAGTCTTCTTTTCAGTTCCTTAAATTTGATTATTGCTAAGATGAATAATTACATCCCACCTTATAGGATATTTCAAGTGTTTTGACATCTTTGCATGATTCAGGATACAGAAATGTACAATGCTTTTGACAACCTAACACTCAAGATAAAGTTATGAGAAAGCAGGTGAAAGCCTGCTATACGTTACACATTAGAATCATAGAATCATAGAATCATAGAATGGTTAGGGTTGGAAGGGACCTTCAAAGGTCATCTAGTCCAACCCCCCTGCAAGGAGCAGGGACATCCCCCACTAGATCAGGTCGCTCAGAGCCCCATCCAGCCTGGCCTTGAATGTTTCCAGGGATGGGGCATCCACCACCTCTCTGGGCAACCTGTTCCAGTGATCTACAACTCTCATGGTGAAAAATTTCTTCCTAATGTCCAATCTAAATCTACCCCCCTCTATTTTAAAACCATTGCCCCTCGTCCTATCACAGCAGGCCCTACTGAACAGTCTCTCCCCATCTTTCTTGTAGGCCCCCTTGAGGTACTGGAAGACCGCTATCAGG
>JAAGAY010004187.1:0-21041 GCA_011801015.1 Ardeotis arabs | reverse complement strand
AGGGCGCATTGCCGGCTCATGTTGAGCTTCTCGTCCACCAGCACTCCCAAGTCCTTCTCTTCAGGGCTGCTCTCCATCCATTCCCCGCCCAGCCTGTATTTGTGCCTGGGATTGCCACGACCCAGGTGCAGGACCTTGCACTTGGCCTGGTTGAACTGCATGAGGTTGGCACGGGCCCACCTCTCCAGTCTGTCCAGGTCCCTCTGGATGGCATCCCTCCCCTCCAGCGTGTCGACGGCACCACACAGCTTGGTGTCATCGGCAAACTTGCTGAGGGTGCACTCTATCCCACTGTCCATGTCGCCGACAAAGATGTTGAATAGGGCCGGACCCAACACGGAGCCCTGAGGGACGCCACTCGTGACAGGTCTCCACTTGGACATCGAGCCGCTGACCACCACTGTCTGAGTGTGGCCATCCAGCCAGCTCCTTATCCACCGAGTGGTCCATCCATCAAACCCATGCCTCTCTAGTTTAGAGAGAAGGATGTCGTGCGGGACAGTGTCAAAAGCTTTGCACAAGTCCAGGTAGATGACATCCGTTGCTCATTCTGGAAACAAAACACAGAAGAAGGTTTTGAGCTGAACCTACAACATAATTTGGTCTTATAGAGTTACATGCAATTAGAAATTGGGAGCATAGGTCCAGCATTATAAATCCGAACTCTTCTCAACCCGAAGAGTGGATGCTTCAACTCTCCATAGGCAGAGTACTTATTTATTAAAATAAGCCTATACCAGCATGGTCACTAAGTGTCTGGAGATACTACAACATATGCCCGAAGTCCAAGCAGTCTATTGCCTAGAACATCTAACCTCTTTTTGGATCCAGAGAATAGGACATCTATAGCAGAAGACTTTTGTTGAGCTTAATCTGTCGCCTAAAAGTACTGATTCTGCCATTGTTTTCTTACAAACAGATATTGCAGAGTTGTTGTTTGTTAAGACAAAATGCTCAATGTTTTCAATACAATGTTTTACATTTCAAAAGCAACTTCTATCAAAGACATTGAAGAAATTGCACAGAAAAGACAGAAATTACGGAGAAATGTAGAATAGTTGTCTTATCTATTCCATTCTTCAGCTACTTCTGTAATAGCTCCTGTGAATTATCTTGTCAACATGGAAAGGCAAGCAGAGCTAGCATATTGATAAGGTCACATCAGAAGGGTATTATTTTCATTGCAAAACCAAACTTCCAAGCCTCTCTCTTCTTTTTGTGAAAATACTAGTGTCCTGGAATTAATTGCCTTATTTTAGTTTATACCTTACCAAGGAAGTGGTAGTTTGACTTAGTAAAGCTAAACTTTATAACACTCAGTTTTCTCAGTGCTCTGGAAAATATAATTATAAAGACAAAACCAAGGACCAGTGATCAGCATGCAATGGGATTTACATGAAAGGAAGGATGATTAGTGCTGCATTTGTTATGATGATCCTCATATGCAAAATACAAAATATCATTGGAAACACTTCATATGTTTTATTAGAGATGACCATGTGAATAACTTAAAATATGAAGACATACTAATGTCTGAAAAGCTGCCTGGCTTTTATCCTTTCTTATATGAGGGAATGATAATTTAACTTTCTGGATTTTTGCACATATATAATTTTTATAAATGATTTTGAATATTGTAATTCATTTTTATACAACTTTTAAAAATGGAGTTGAAACTTACTCTTATATCATTGGGAGCTGAAAGAAAAACATGCTAGAAATCACATCTCTTATTGGCAAAATTCGAATCCTCATCTCATATTCCTAATCACAATTAATATCTGTGATGCTATAACAAGTTTTTGTATTTCTTTAATGGTTTTAGGTATAGAATCATAGAATGGTTAGGGTTGGAAGAGACCTTAAAGATCATCTAGTTCAACTCTCCTGCTGTGGGCGAGTATAAGACAAGTGAATACTGTGTTATAATGTCCCTTAATTTGATATGTTTTACCATCTCAAACCAGATGGTGACTCTGGGATAAAAGTACTACACAAGCATAAACCCAGAGCCGCTATGACAAATATCTTATTTGGATAATACCTTATTTTGACTATTGAATTTTGCATAAGCACTTCTGTTATGATGCTGATAGTTCCTGAAAAATGTTTATGCCCTGGGTTAAATTTGGAGAGAATTTTACTAGTACAAAGCATTGTCTATTGAGAGATTTTTACAGTGTAAGTAAGAAAACAAAACTAAGATATACTATTAGTTTAAAGAAGGAGGTATGAAGAGATTATTCCTGGGGAGCAGAAGCCTACACAATACTGTTCAAAAAAAGTAGAGAGGGAAGTTGTCTGTTGGCGAGAAGAAAGATTGTCTTATCAGGCACGCTGACAAGTCCAGTCAAAAAATGAAACCAAATGTTTGAATATCACTTAAGGTTGTAGCTAAGGATGAGTTGCTTAAATTTGTGTAAATAGAATTCTGATTTTTGGTCTTTTTTTTTTTTTTCAAAAAGAAGACAAGACAATTCTGTATATATGGTTCACCTACAATAACGACAGCTGTAGATTTTCTAAATTTAAAATTTTATTTTCCAGTGACCTTTATTTTAAGAAAAGGAAAATCTGTTTTTACTTTTTTACTTTTGTCATTGTTTTAATTAGAGCATTCAGCAGCCTCCAACATATACATAAACACACATAAATTATAGTCTTTTTTTTTTTCTCCACTTACCTTCGAAGTTGATTTTGCTGTTCTAACTCCTAATTTATTGAATTTGGCAAATGCATTTAATTCTTCTTTTTTTTTTCACTCAAGCTAAACCATCACTGAGATATAAACGTATCTCTAATAGACTGCCACCAGACTGACATCCACCTGCCACAGGTACTGAAAAGAAAAGATATGACAGATGCTGAAAGCAAATTCATACACGAGTGTGCACACATGAATATTCACAAAGTGGCAGGCACACAGATATGAACGAAGCCAAAGCCCAGAGTCCTTTATATGCTTGCCTAAATGATAACTTTTTTTGTTTTAATCTTCTGTAATGAAATTGTTGTCCCTGGTAAGCACTCTGGGAGCATCCTGACAGCCAGGAGTCATTTGTCTTCTGAATAGTCAACAGTTTTTCTAGTTTGCTTTTCTCCATTTCATTCCATGATCTCATAGCCACTCCTCTGTCTGTAATGAGAAATCAGAGCTATTTTCTATTTCTATCTTCTTCAGTCTATACAGGATTTTTTCACCTCTGCATTCTTTGGAGTTATTGAGTGCATACGGAGAAACATAAATAGTCTATCTACCTTTAACCATTCTGATCTACTCTTACTTTCTTGTATCTTTAAGATTTTTTAAGGTTAAGGCAAAACAATACTTCATACTATGTCTGGCAGACCAATTACTGAGGACTGTTGTCTTCTATTTATGCTTTAAGCAGAAAACATAAAGAAAAAAACCTGTCGTAGTCTGGTGTGCGCATTGCATTGGATCCATCCTCATGTCACAATGCTTTAGGGTTTCCTGTTGCATTTGCTTCATATCTCTGGGAAACATCTCTCTTTCACACATGTGCCATCAGTCTCTGAGCTGGGGAAAGAACTTTTGGGAGATTCAGCTTCCATTGCTCATTTTAGCCATAGGTTGGCCAAGGCTGCTGATCAGGAAAATCTCAGACACAGATTGAAATTTCAGAATACTTTTTAATCCTGATTCACTTGGATCTCTACTGTGCCAGGATTTCAATGTATGTTAAGGAAAATAATTCACACTCCTATTCTAGTGAATCTGGGCAATGTCGGACCGAGCAAATTAGTGATTCTTTCCTTTCTTTTCCACTCACTCTTTTTGAGATGTAGCTTGAAAAAGTAATTAGTGCCTTTATTTTCTAAGTATTTCGTACTTATGATAATGCTCAGAAGTCTTAAAAAAAGCTCCCCAACATTGTTCTATTAGATAATACACATCGTGAAACAATGTCTATTGTCTTGACAAGCAGAAGAAGAAATAAGTTACTGGAAAGGAAGATTGACTTGGCAAAGAGAATACCATATAGCAGTAGAGCAATAGGAATAATTGAATCCATATCTCCAGGTGGAATGATTTATGTATTTTCTCAAATATAAAAAAAAATCATACACACAGCTCTGGACCAAGCTTAAGACGCACTAAAACAGATTCTTCCAAGCTGTTCTTTCATAAAGAAAATACTTCAGATGTTCTTTAATGCTTTGATGAGAAAGGATGAATGCTGGGAGTTATCAATGCTCTGCTATCTGTAGCAGTGGCACATCCTCACTCTTAGCACATCTAGAGATGTTATTCCCCTTTTTGTGATCTTCAAGTCAAGGCTTTATGAACTATTTTAATGACAATTCATTTAGTGACGTAGAGCAGAACTTCACTTGCTTATGCGTAAACATCCTATGAAAGTCAGGCCTCCTCCAAGACTAATATAGCTTTATATCCATGATACCCTCCACTTCTTTCAAGGCTATATTCCACTTTGTCCCAAGGTTGAGGCAAAATGGACCATGGACCATGGAGACCTTTCTTTTCTTCTGTCTCAGACTGTGATGTTTTACTAGTTGTAGTTAGATTTTACTAAATTCATATGCCCTATGCTTACAAAATGAAAGAGGGACATCTGAGGCAGTATTTTTATTGTGGATTTTTAAAAAATCTCTGAAGTTATAATTGCAGATCATAACATCATTGAATAGAAATCCCACCCCTTCGTCTTCAGAGGAAACACTCATCGCTACTCCCTGCAGGTCTGTAATCACATGGGTGGTATGTAAACAGGGTTCAAGCTGTGTTTTAGAGGGAGCATTTGTACCCGGTTCGTAGGATTCCTATGCACAAAGATCACCCAACATATGATATTTAAAAGCACAACAGTACTTATTGCTCTATTATAGCCTTGCATAATCAGTTACCAGCATAAGTAGTTACAGTTCCTAGCATAAGCAGTCACCAGCGTATTGTTTTCCCTTTATGAGAGTCTTACCAACCCAACTAAGCCGGAGACACCGCCGAGCAGGAGGATGATGATCAGCGGGGTCAGAGCAGAGAAGGGAGGTAGCCGCAGCACCCTCAGGGCATCCCCTGTTGTTTGTAGAGCATGCTCTGGATCCTTTTCTCTCCCTTCTGCTCTGAGCCACCTCTGTTTATACCCTCAGCAGATTCAGTGGAAGAGTACTGACCAGGCGTTGATGCACGCGTGGCCAGTGCATGCAACAAAGGTCTGCCAAGTACGTGCTCTGCTGGCTAACAGCGGTTCCTGGATTGCAACAACATACTGCTCGATAACAACCCTCCTAGCTCCCTTCTCCAAGGTCGCGTTCTCACAGCTGTGTGCAGCTTGCAATTTCCCACAGTGGCCCTACACAGACCACCACTGAAATCCCTCACACGTGCCACCACGTGGTCCATAGTTGGGACACTGTGGTACTCCACAACCCGCACTCTTAAGCCTGTAATTTCCCACAGTGGCCCTACATGGACCATCACTGAAATCCCTCACACAGCATTTACTTCCTGTGACGATGTTAATGAAGCTTTTACTTATTTTCATTTTGGCATAAAATCTTATAGATCTGATCTCAACCTTTTGGGCAATCACTTTCCTTTTCTCCTTTTTTTTTTTTCTCTCTCTTATTTCTATCTGTCCTCTGTCCCTCCATTTTTGGTCCTATTGTTTTTCCTTTTTCCTTCCCCTCATCTTCTCCCACATGAAGAATCATATTTATTAAGAAAGTGGAATGTTAGCAAGTAGAAAGACAGAATGGAGAAAGTCTGATTGTTCTAGTCAGACAGGACTCTGAATCCACAATTGTCCTCTTGCAGCTAAAAATTTCATTTCTGCTGTCTTACAGCAGAATGCTGCTAACCCTCCAATTCTAAGCCCAGTTTCTAGACTGGAGGACTGATCAATTGCCTAGTCTTCCAGACTTCCTGTATGTTATAAAAATTCTTGGCCAGAGTGACTTAACTTAAGGTATTCAGGAGTCTACTTTTAAGGGAGGATTCTTTGGGGATCTGCCTGGGCTATGGGCATTACTCATCTCACAGGAAGTCAAGAGAGTAAGTGTACTAAAACATGTGAGCTTTTCAGATAGTGTGGTAATGAAATCTTAAAAACATTCAACATGATGGATGTTTCTTTATAGATTTTAGAAAAGAATAAGATTAAAATATTTACTTAGGTTTAAGTCCATAAAATAATCTTGATAAAATGCACTGATATGACTAGATTAAAAAATAATTTAAAGATTGTCTCAATTTTGTCTTCTCAAATGTAGGTTTGAGCTTAGCAGAAAATTTTCCTTTACAATCAAAATGATGTCCAGCTCCACAAAGTCTTCTGAAAATTTCGAGGGAGCACTATCACTGCAGAGAACAAGGTTGTTCTTAAGTATAACAGTTCCTGAATTAAGAAATTACAGCATAGGGCCCAATTTTAAATTACTTTTTTATTAAACAAACAAAATTTTATTAAAGGAACAAAAGTTAAATGAATCCCCAAATGGATTCTATGATTCTATATACAAGTAGGTGGCAAATACAAACAGGAAAGAGTTAGTTGTATGCACAGTTCATTTTGTAAGTGAAGAAAATGGTCAATGGTTACAAACAAGCAATTCATAGAATCATAGAATCATATAATAGTTTGGGTTGGAAGGGACCTTTAAAGATCGTCTAGTCCAACCCCCCTCCAAGGAGCAGGGACATCTTCCACTAGATTATGTTGCTCAGAACCCCATCCAACCTGACCTTGAATGTTTCCAGGGATGGGGCATCTATCTCCTCTCTGAGCAACCTGTTCCAATGTTCCACCACCCTGTGGAACAGTGTCTGCTAAAGAGTTTCTCCCCATCTTTCTAATAAGCCCTCTTTAGGTACTGGAAGGCCACTATAAGGTCTCCCTAGAGCCTTCTCTTCTCCAGGTTGAACAGACCCAACTCTCTCTGCCTTTCCTCATAGGAGAGGTGCTCCAGCCCTCTCATCATCTTCACGGCCCTCCTCCGGACTTGCTCTGACAGGTCCATGTCCTTCTTATGTTGGGAGCTCCAGAGCTGCACGCAGCACCCCAGGTGGGGTCTCATGAGAGCATAACAGAGGGAGAGAATCCTCTCCCTCGACCTGCTGGCCATGCTTCTTTTGACGCAGCCCAGGATGTGGCTGGCTTTCTGGGCTGCAAGGACACATCACTAGCTCATGTTAAGCTTCTCATCC
Source organism: Ardeotis arabs (assembly GCA_011801015.1). Lineage (NCBI taxonomy): Eukaryota > Metazoa > Chordata > Aves > Otidiformes > Otididae > Ardeotis > Ardeotis arabs. The sequence continues at coordinate 13,852 of JAAGAY010004187.1, read as the reverse complement.
ACTAGCGTTCTCCTCAGGGCTGCTCTCAACCCCTTCTCCACCCATCCTGTATTTGTCCTAGGTACAAATGGTTCTGACCCATGTGCAGAACCTTGCACTTGGCCTTGTTGAACTTCTACTTGTGTGTGTGTGTATGTGTGTTTGATGTGATCAAAATGACTAGAAACAGACCAACCAAGTGTCTCCAAACATTCTTATGTAATCTTATTTCAAAAGGATGCTACTCGTAAAACAAACATAACTAATGTGAAAATGAAATAAAGAAGTAGAAATTGAAGAACAGTTGCAGATAATAGAAGAGACATGAAACAGCATAACTAAGAAGCTCTCTGAAAACATATGAACCTTAACTAATGGAGACTCTGAAGGTAAATGGGAACAAGGAGCCCATAATAATAAGCTACCTGAAATACTCAGAAAAAAAAAAAAAAACGAAAAACAAAAACAAAGACTGCAGGAATTCAGATACCATTATTAAAGAGAACCAAATCTACTGAGCTGTAATATTGCACTTCTCTTTACTAGATCTCATAGTATTTTATAAATAATGATGGTTTTAAATAAAATCAGATCAGAGTACAAGTAAAACACTAGCAGATTTACTCTGTAGTTTGAGTTTTCAAGGAACTTATTTGGTGTTTAGAAGGTCAACTCCACATATTTTTTTCAATGACTAATTACAAAAATGTTGAGTAGCTTCATAAGGACAGGCTGAAAGAGCCACAGCCTAGATGTAATGGCTGTGTATTCTAGTTTTGTATCTTGAAAATAAGTTGAACTGGTTTTAGCCCCCTAAGTCCAAAGAGGTTTTAAGAGTTGCTGAGATATCCCCCTTTGATTTGACATTATCTTCCAAGAATATGCAGGACTGTTTGGTCATCTCTCCTCCCTTAAGCATTTTTAATTTGCTGACTCAGATCGTTTCTCAACTAAATTTCTATGTAGTATGAATTTCTTCTTTTTTTTTTTGGTGTTTCACCATTATGAGTTAACCCTGGTAGCCAGTTAAGCCCCACAGAGACACTTGCTCACTCTTCCCTAGTGAGATAGCGGAGAGAATTGGAAGGGTAAAAGTGAGAAAACTTGTTGACTGAGATAAAGATGATTTAATAGGTAAAGAAAAAGCTGAGTCCTCAAGCAAAGCAAAATAAAGTATTCATTCACTACTTCCCATCAGCATGCAGGTGTTTAGCCATTTCCAGGAAAGCATGGCTTCATCATGTATAATAGTTTCTTGGGAAAACAAACATCTCCCCCCTTCCTCCTTCCCCCAGCTTTTGTTTCTGAGCACAACATCATATGGTGTGGACAGTTGGGGTCAGCTGTCCCAGCTGTGTCCCCTCTCAACTTCTTGTGCTCCCTCCAGCCTACTAACTAGCAGGGTGATGTGAGGAGCAGAAAAGGCCCTGATGCTGTGTAAGCACTGCTCAGCGATAACTAACACAGCCCTGTGTTATCAACACTGTTTTAATCACAGATCTAAAACACAGCACCATACAAGCTACTGTGAACAAAATTAACTCTATCGCAAGAAAAACTAGTACATTCAATTAAATTTCTCTGTCTATTATTGTGTGGGAAGCCTAGATGGCTAAATGACAGCAGAAGACACCAATGTGGGAGAAATGCCCAAATTAGTCAGGACAATAATGACATAAGATAAAAGTCCAGCCCCTAAATCTCCAGATTTAGTGATGTCTAATGAAGTAATGTACAGCCCCAGGAGAATGATTTAAAGCAATCTACCTTAAGTACCCAGTTATCTTATGTGCTATTTATCTTTATTTATCTTATGTGCAGTTATCTTATATCCTATTTGCATATTCTTTAGGAATGCCTACAGAAAAGAAATTACTATGGAAATTGCCTGAACTTTCCTGTAAGTTCTATGTTACTCCGTAATTCTCAAAATACTTTTGAAGCTGCTACGCAATTACCATTAAAAAATAAAGATTATAATACAATGTAGCATTTGTGTCTGACTATAAAGGATGGGCTTTGAGCAACCTGGTGTAGTGGAAGATGTCCATGCCTATGGCAGGGGGTTGGAACTAGATGATCTTTAAGGTCCCTTCCAACCCAAAGCATTCTGATTCTATGATAAAGACAAGTTCAAGAGTAAAACTCTGCAGTTTCTGAGAAGAAAATAAATATGCTTTGTATAAACAGCAGAGAACTTAGGTATAGGTGTCTTGCAAATGTGATGGTATGTACAGATAGATTTTTAATAGATTTCAGCAATTAGGAGTCTGCAAAGATGATAATGAAAAACTGGTTTATAAATTGGTAAGCCATCTCATTTCTGAGCTTCAGCAATGTTACTCTGAATGACAAGTCCATTACGAGGAGGGACATGGTAGCTTTTTCCACATTACCGTGGAAAATAAATGGTTATGCCTTTGTTCTCATGGGCCTTGTCTTTTTAGTACATTATTATACACAGTCAGCACTGCAACAGGTGCAGTTATGTTTGTCTTTATTCTATTTTTGAATTAGATTCCTTTGCTTTTTATTATAAGCTTATATTGAATGTACTAGTTTGCATACCTTTTGCATAGGGCTCAGTCTGTAAGTGGAGATGCCCCACAGACAAGTACAATTCAAGGTTTCATAGAATCATAGAATCATAGAATGGTCAGGGTTGGAAGGGACCTTGAATTGTATGTTGGTCCAGAAGAAGCTTGTATCTGAAGATTAAATTGATGCGACAGAAGATTAGGAGAAGACCCAGGGGAAAGTATATATGTGAGGAATATCTCAGAAGGTTGAGATTTTTTTTCTGTATTTTAGCCCCAGGATAATATCTCCCTCTAAAATCTCATTTTCTTTCAGGCTATGCACATTAGTTTTAGTATCAAGTTGCAAGTGATATTAAAAAGGGAGTTTTTATTTGTCACAGAGCTGCAAAACTCTCTAAAGTAGCTTGTAAGTCTATCATGTAATAAGACTAGATAAAGTCTTGATCATATATTTTCCTGTCAGGGAGTGGCCCCAGTGCTACTAATCGACAAAAGGCATTTCGGATAAAAATAGAGAGTTTTAAAAGACAAACTGGCAGACTATTCCATACTCAAAGGATGGAATATGGAAGTATGTAGGGAAGGAGCTACTGGACTAGTGAACAAAGAGAAGGACACAGACCAAAAAATACTTATTCATTCCTACTAAAGAAAATTCAGACGTACAAGAGGTTAAAATATGAAGACAAATGTACATCTAGAGGAAGTATTTCTTACCATAAATCATCAAAGGGAGTGTCAGAACCACTGATCACGAACAACACAGACAAGACTGTTGCGAAATAAAGGATTTATTTCATTAGCTATTAGCAATATCCTCTGACCAGTTAACAGGAGAGATAGTCTCACATAGGCAACCACACTTAAATAGAAAGGATTTATTACTGTAGCAGTCAGTCATATGCCTGAGTTTTTGGGCTTAGGTCTTTGGAAAGCACTGGTGATGTAAGCTTTTAGAAAAGGTCTTCCCAAGAAAATACAGAGTTCCTGACTATATTGCTTCACCCTTTTGCCTTTAATAGTGAAGAGTTTTGCTATAGTTAGAAAATGCCCTCACTTTTCACCATTCATATATATTTGAGTTTAAATAGGTTGCCTATTTTGTATTATGAAAAGGTAGTTCTGACAATAGATCATTTGGTCTGTATTGATTTTCTGCCAATAAGAGAAGCACCATTGTGGTCTCATTTGTACTTTTCCAAGAGCGTGCTCCCTCAGGCTCTCCTAGCAACCAGTTCACCAACTACTGATATTGGAAAGCCTTCTTAAAAACACTCAAAAATTACTTCCAATGATGCTTGGTTTACCTAAGCAGTGTTGAAGGCTATAGATCAAATATTCATGAAGCAAAAATGCTGACAAAAGCCATAAAAGGCAACTCCTGTTTGGAGTGATGAAGAGAGGGAAGTACATTACTACCATATGTAAAAAACATTTCAAAATGTCCTATCTTTATTCTTCACAGAGAATAGGAGGAGAACATTCAGGCTTGTTGTGCAAAGGTGGTGGCTAAAGATCTTAGCACCATCAAATAACCTGGACTGACCACATGCCTTCTTTCAGCATGGATCCCACCAGACCAAGACTCTGATGAAACTGTTATGTTCTAAATCCAGCTGGGATCACCATCTGCAAGCTGGTGAGCCACTCCTTCCATCAGCCCCTCCCTGGTGAGATTAATATTTGTTAAAGGTCACTTGCTTTAGAATTATGATTGACACCCAGATATGTGTGTGCAGGCTGTCCAGAGCCAGTGCCAGCTGTTGACACAATGCCATGAAGGTGACCTTTTGCACATTGACATTTATGATCCATTCCTGATTATCTGATATATGGAATATCATGTGGTCTTACCAATGGGAGTTGGTGAGGCCTATCCCAAACATTAAAACGTGCATGCCAGTTGTCTCAAGCATCTCAGTGTATCACATTAGAGTGAGCCAGTCTCTATTATAGTCCAGGGCACTGTTCCCAGGAGACCAAGCAAGATAACAGTACCATGAGCATAGCCTGAATAAAGAACTAACTCTTATCTCAATCCATTAGATTCCATTATAAAGGCTAATATCTGGAAGCAGTATGTACTTCTATCTGCAGAAGCAGCATAGATGGAGTTCTAGGAAAATTATGAGCAGCTGTGATCTCATTGCTTTTCAAAAAAAAAAAGGAAACTTAGAATCAAAGTTCAAATTATTCTGCCTTGTACCTCCTTAAAACCTACTCTTCTCATTTTACTATCTTTCAGTTCAAGTGGACAATGTTCCATAAGCTCAACCAGTCTATAGTACCAGAATAAATGATTATTAAAAATCTCTGAGAAGTTCTATTTTGATCTAGGAATTTTAATATAAAATATCAATAAACTAAAGTTCCTAGAGGGATAATATATGCAGCTCAGGGTGGAAGGAGGTAGAGATAATGTTAAGCCTGGGAAGAAGGAGGGGTGGGGAGAGGTTATCTTGTTCTTTCTCATTATCCTGCTTCGGTTTTAATAATAAATGAATACTTTTCCCCAAGTTGAGTCTGTTTTGCCTGTAACAGTAACTTTAAGGATTTCTCCCTGTCCTTATCTCAGACCTCAAGCCTTTTTTCGTATGTTATCTCTCCCTATTCTCTTGGAGGGTGGGGGTAGTAAGAGAGAGACTGTGTAGTCTGGTCTTGATCAGCCCTAAACTACGACAACATATGTGTATTTTCTTGCAAGCCGCTATAGCAAGGACTATTGCCTCACTGTCTAAATAGGTCATTCCACCAACATTAAAATATGGCTTCTCCAAGGAGTTTGTACTGCAGTTTTCATTAAAATTTCACTTAGTTTTTAAAGTCTTTAAAAACTAAGGGCCTTGATAGTTCTTATTTTGAACTGGAAATCAGTATTTGAAACTCTATTTGCATTTTGTATAAATAAACTTCTGAAGTGGATTGATGTGGAAAAACAGCTTTACTCCAAAAAATTTAACATGAACCCAAACACGACAATCCAAACAATTTATCAACTAACATTTGTGATTGGTACTAGAGAAAAAAAAAACACAAAAATTGGCCCATTATATTTATTTTAGACACAAAGAAGCAGACAAGATACTACATATATTTAATATTTTTATTTTCAGCAGAATATTTCTCATTTTTCTACAAGCAACTGGATCAAAACATTCATTTTTTCACATTATCATAAACTCAGAAGTTGTTTCAGTAATGCAGAAGATAGCTTGCGGTTAGCAGTTTCAAGGAGGGGAGGAATATCTGCTTTGAAATTATTGCAAAATTGTTAGAAGGGAGAAAACAGACACCTTGCTACAGCAAGGACGAGCAATACTGTTTTGGAATTTCAGAATATAACTCAATATGAAAAAAAAAGGAAGCAAATCCTGAAGCAGTACATTCATGCAGAATATTACCGCAAAAGTGCTTTGCCGTTTTGTGACTGTAATCATTGCTGTTTCTGATTCTGAGACAGATTGCATTGAAGCTCAAATGTTATTCTAGTGCCTTCTATTACTTCATAAACTGAGGTTCACATAGGCACAGCTCATCTGTACGTGTCCTAATGGAAGAGGGTAGGTATTCTAAATTTACATATTAAATTTAGTATTTCCAGCCTCTGTTGTGCCTATTATACCTGCTGACTTTTCCAACCTCAAGTTTTCTTCTATAGCTGTTTATCTTCCAGAGCAAATAAATTATACTAAGAACGGTCTGCATCACTCATCATCAGCAAAAAGATGATGCAAAGTTTACTAGGGAATAATTTAGCAAATAAAATGAAATATTCTGCCTCCTTTTGTATAAGGCCTTTTTCCAGGATTTTTTTTTTTTTTTTTTTTTAAGATGCAAGTCACCTCAGGAAACTGGAAGCCAAATTCCAATAGCAGTCTGGAAGAAATTTTGTACTGTAAGTGTGGTAAAACACTGGAACAGGTTGCCCAGAAAGGTGATAGACACCCTATCCCTGGAAACATTGAATATCAGGTTGGATGAGTCTCTGAGCAACCTGATCTAGTGGAAGATGTCCCTGCTCCTTGCAGGGGGGTTGGACTAGATGACCTTTAAAGGTCCCTTCCAACCAAACCATTCTATGATTCTATGATTGTCTATTTTTTTTACATTAGGCAACTGAAAAGACAGTAAACAAATCACATAGTTCTGTGCATGGGTTCTGTGCAAGGAGTCTGAAAGCTAACTATTACAAAATGTAATTTTACAAGAGAAGGCACTTCCTTAAAAATATCTGCTACTGGATGTTCTCTTTTCTTTTTATGAAGAGCAGAAATCTATGAAGGCCTATTAAATGCATTCTGTTCTGCCTCCTGCAATGTCAATATTTAGTTTTTAGTTCCAAGATCAAAATTATCATTGTTTATAGTGATGTAGAAGAACACAAAATCAGAACAAGGGTTTACACAGCTTATACTTCAAGCTAGCTTTTGAAATACGATTATGATGATGATGATGTCACAAAGAGGAGTCCTTTTGTAGAAATGGCTATATGTGGCTCCATCTTAATTTTCTTTCTGCAGGTTTTCAAACTAGTGAAATGACTACTATGCTTGGGGGCAGAGGGAGGAGAGGGAAGCCATCAGTTCTTCCCCTCCTGCTATTTCCTATTCACTATGAAAGAAAATGAATCTACAATTAGAGCAGCAGTTCACAGTGCCACATTGTTCCCATCTCCATAGACCACAAATACAAACACAAAGGTTTTTGTAAGGACTGACAATGATACTTAAGTGAGTTGAGACCAGGCAACACTTTCAATTCAACAAAATGAGTCAAAACTAAAAAAAAAACCCCTCAAAAGTATGCAGCTGAATTCCAGAGAGGCAGTCTTCTGTCAGTCTTCCATTGGAGCATAAATACACATTCAAGTAAGAGAAAGAGGACATTTAAATAAACACACATAATTGCAAAGATCGTGATGCTTATTACAGCACTTGCAAAAGAGGAGATGTAGGAAATGTCTGCTGTGATATTTCAATAGAATCAGAAATCCACTGGATTCAACTTTTTCATTATCTGCTTTGATTATCACAGAGTGATTTGGCTCAAAGTCTAGTGCTAGATAATAATCCTTGGTTTCTTAAAAAAAACAAAGTTTCTGCTACTACTCCTGTTGAAAGGAAATGTTAAGACCGTGGATTGCTCTCCACTTACTTTTGCTATTGGAATAAAACTCCGCACTCCTGAGAATACAAAAAACTCTGAAATTACAGTCCATTTCTCTACTTTTCTTAAAGTGGCCCTAGGCAAATGACAAACTGACAGGCTGGCACAGTATCATGCCTGGAAGGGAACTGTGGATGACTTGGTTGTTCGTTGGAGAGATAGTGAGAGCGCACACACACCAGTTTCCAAACTGCCTCTGCAGTATCTCTTATTCATCTATCCAACATTTCCTCTCCATTTCTTTCAGTGCTATATTGTAGCTCACTACCCAGCCTTGATGGCTCAGTAATAAATACAGAGAACTATGGTTCAGAATCCTACTCTTTCACAGAAAACAAAAAACCAGCTTCAGTTCACCTGGGAGATTAATAGCTTGACTGAAATTTCACACTGCTGAAAGTCACCCATCTCTGGAAACATTCAAGGCCAGGTTCAATGAGTCTCTGAGCAACCTGATCCAGTTGGAGATATCCCTGCTCCTTGCAGGAGGGTTGGACTAGATGACCTTTGAAGGTCCCTTCCAACCCTAACCATTCTATGATTCTATGCTCTCATTAGGAAAAGAAGTTTCCACTTCAGATCCTTCAGAATCCTCCCAGGAATAGTGATTTCTTCTTTTCAAAAGCTTAAAGTGCATTCATGTGATAACAAAAAATAAACAAACAAACAAATAAAACCACCACCAAAAAACTCAAACAAGCAAACTAAACCAAACAGTCCTGCTAAGATAGCTATGTTGAAAACGCAACTAATTGACTGCTTTTCTTCAGAGGGCAAAATCTGTCAGGCTCTGAATGCCAGCTGAGTAGTTACAGTCCTTTTAATCATCACAGTGTCAGCAACTACCTTCATTCCTGAGCTTACAGAGGTTTTTTTCAGTTCTGTACCAAATTATAAAATGGAACTTCAGTCAGCTCTCTTTGCTATAACAGCATTGGGATTTTGTGAAACTGGAGGGAGAGATTATACTGTATGTAACAGTCTGGGAGAGGGCTTACTGATCACTTCTTTGTAGATGGATGAAATGCCATTGCTGGTTTCTTTTGCTCCCTTCTGTAGGACATTACAAAGCATAAGAAACCACCACAGATCTTAGCTCAACAAGCCCACCAGCTTGGTGCAAATATCAGTGCATCAGCAGGGACACTCAGAAGTAGGAGAGAAAAGACTGTATTCATGTATCATAGCATAGATGCCATGAACTGTTCATCAGCAGGTTCTTCAAGGCTGACAAAAGTGTGTAGCATGCTGGAGTCTATATGAACAATTGGAGAAGACAACTGTCATGGCAGAAGTGATCCATGTTCTGGAGTGAAAAAAGAGGCTTCTTAGACATCATAGACCTCCTCTTCCATGCCATGACCGACCTCACCACAAAGTTGGTGGAAGGTGTTGCGCCTCAGGATCTCCCAGCCACGGTGAGAACTAGTCCTGGATGTGCTCCGTGACAATGACAGAGCAGATAGTTCATTCTTGTACAGGATGTTCCTATTGATTTCCAGCTTTTGCATACTTTTGTCACAGCTATCCCTATCCTGAGCCTTAAATGCTTCTGTGTACCGCATCATCTTGTGTTTGTTGGGATCAACTCTGTCTTCAACCCTGTAAAAGTATTAAAACACAGAAACTGAATTAAGTAAAAATGTGCCAGTTTATCAACAAAACCAAGCAGCCACAAGAAGCAAGCCCCTCCCAAAAATATGTCTACTGACCCACATATTACAGAAAATATATACAGGAAATTGATTATAGGCATGGTGCTAGCAGCTGCCAGCACACAATTATCTCCTAGAACTTAATTTCCATCATTTACTTCAGTACCCTTATCTGCCCATGGTTTCCCATCCTTTAATTCATTTCCCAGTCATGATTTTCCCTTTCCATCTTGCCAGCTCTAAGCCTGTAAGCTCTTGGCAGGCCTATCCCACCTTATTTTTGCTCAAGATCCTTTGCATATGCACATATATTCATCCATTTCCTTTGAAAAATGGATTAATATCTCCTCTGATACTCTATGGTTGCTAGCCTCAGGATGTAACTTATCTTTTGCTGAACTTTTGTTTAACTACTCCTGGTTGCTTCCACCAACCTTTCTCTACATTACTTATAACTTGTATTCCGAAATACTATCCCACACTATATACAATGAACATATATGTAATTTGGTAGAATTAGATCACACTAACACTCTTTTCTCATAGCATCCAATGAAGAATTGTTGTTGGGATGTTGCTCTTGCAAAGTTGTATTCTGCACCTTGGACTGAAGGTGTTGCCTACTGGTACCACTTTAGGTCTGCTTGTTTTGTCCAGCAAACAAAATCCACAAGGTTCATTTCTCTGTTAAAACCTGCAGAAAGTCCTATTTCAGACAGTCACCACGCCCTCTTCTGGCTCAGTTAGAAGAGACAGTTAGAAAACTCAGAAATTCTGGACCTAAGACTTTGTCATCTGATGCAGTCTTTGCAAAGTATAATATAGTTACTAGGTTCATACCAGAAAGAATCTTGCTTTGAGTTATTCCTGTCCTATCTTTGAATCATCTGTAGTGCAGTTCGTTGCTGCTGAATACCTAATTGATTTCTCTGCCTCTGGCATTTCATGCATGTAATAGATAGGGACAGCCAACCAAGCACAGCAGTAAGTTTTGTGATACTCATCATAAGAAATTTGAAAGAAAAATTCAGGCCTTATAACCCATGCAATTTCTGGGATCTATCTCCTGCAACTACTGGGTAAGAAAAAAATCCGCTGATTTCACAAGGAATTGCACAGCAGAGCTTTCTGAGGGGAACGGTGCTTATCTATCAACCACAGACAGAAAACAGACTGGGGGTCTCTGAAGGCAAGAACTCCAAACTGTCCTCCCTAGGCCACTGTAAAGGCTCTTTATTAACATCCATACATTAGATTCTTCTTCTGTAATCCTTATGTGCACACGCTAGAAGAGAACTCACCTGAGATACCATCGGTCCCCTAGCCCATACTCCCGCCCACAGATTCCAGAGCGAGGCCAGAGACACCGTGGCAGTTTCCGCTCCAGCATGACAGTAGTAGCAACAACCTTGAGAATAATAATTAAAAAAAAAAAAGAACTCAGATGAATTAGCAAAAATCAAACTCTCTTTCAAAATTATCAGTTTAATGAGTACTGACCCATTACCATACTTCATTACAGCTCCATATGTAATGAAGAAAAATCATAGTGTCAATACTCCATTCATTGCAGGGCAATTCACTAATTTAGTCATAACTGTGCCGTGTTTTGAGGAAGCAATGGTGCTCTTAAAACAATTACATTTCTTTCCTTTTATACCCGATAGGAATGAGTAGGGTAATTAATTTGAAAGCTAGAGAAGAGGAAATTATTTATATCTGCACTAATTATCATCAGAACTTACCAATATGGCCACAAAACAACATTTAACCATTTGGCTTACTGCTTTCTCACAGAAAAATACTAGGAAATGGATTTCCTGTTGAGCAGCTGTGTAACTGATCTGGTTGAATTTTTTTTACAGAAGCTGTAAAACAGAATTAAAAGGGCACGGCTTATTGTATTAGCCCCTGGGAAAAATGAAGGCCAAGGAAAGGTTTTAAAGCACCTCCATCAGAGCACAGATGGCAAAGTAAGTAATTGCACTGTCTAACACATTTTCCCTGGACAACTTTTCCCTTTCTTTACTCAAAGCGAACCCTCTACCACCTAAATTACATTACCTGGGCTCTCCAGAGCTCATCCCGCTCATGGGCCACTCTCCAGTGGGTGTCACCCATCATGGCAATTAACAAGTTGAGCATAAGGAGGGTGGCAATGATGGCAAAGGCAAAGTATACCACACTGTACATAAAGGGTAGGTCCACATCATAATTTGCAGGGCCATCGATGATAGTGAGGAACAGCTCAAAGGTGGTGAACAAGGACATGGGATAGTTGTAGAACTGCCCAAGGTTTTCAGGGTTTTCCGTCTGGAAGATGATGTAAAAAGCTAGAGAGCAATGAGGGGGGGAAAGAGAGAGATAATTTAACAACGAGAATCACATTCCAAGAGCCACAGCAGGGTACTATAAGAGATGCTGACAACACAAAGTGGTCTGGGAAGGAGGTGCATGTGTTCCAAAGCTAGTGCAGTACCCAACATAACAAGGACAAATCCCTGACTAGAATCCCTGGTCTCTATCATAAAATGAATCAGAATTATTTTGCTTATTTATTTGTTCTCAAAATAGAGATCTTTTCTTCTTTAAGGATATAGTAAAACTATGAGTATTAATCTCATTTTCCAAAGACAAATATCATAAGTGCATATTGTAGTTTAGCCTTACTCAGGACCAAGCTACACAGCTTTTCACTCATCCTCTGAGAGAATGGAGGAGAGAAAATACAATAAAAAGCTCCAGGTTTGAGATAAGGACAGGGAGAGATCATTTAAGTTACCATTACAGGTAAAACAGACTCAACTTGGGGAAAACTGTTTCAATTTATTATTAATAAAACCAAAGCAGCATAATGAGAGAGAACAAAAACAACAACTCCCCACCCCTCCCTCTTCTGGGGCTTAACTTAATTTCAGATTATCTCTACCTTCTTCCCCCACTGAGCAGCACAGGGGAGAAGAGGGAATGGGTGTTATGGTCAGTTCATGACTTGTCACTTTACGCCACTCCTTCCTCCTCAGGGGAAGAACTCCTCACATTCCTCGCCTGCTCCATCGTGGGGTCCCTCCCACAGGCTCCAGTCCATCATAATCTGTTCCAATGCGAGATCCTCTTCCACAGGGTGCAGTCCCTTCGGAACAGCTGCCCCAGCGCAGGCCCTCCACGGGCCACAGCCTGCCCCGATGTGGGGTCCTCCGTGGGCTGCAGGTGGATCTCTGCTCCTCCATGGGCCTCCATGGGCTGCAGGGGGACAACCTGCTCCACCATAAGCTGCACCACGGTCTGCAGGGGAATCTTGTCAGGAGCAGCATTACTCCTCCCCCTCCTTCTTCACTGATCTTGGCATCTGCAGCCATTCCTCTCACAAGAAATTCTTCACAATCAGGCTCAGGCAGATGCCTCTCATGTTTTCTTCACATCTCCTCTCTTCACATATCTCAGCCAGGCCAGATAGGCTGAGTCAGACCCAGATGGCCGTCCGGTGGGAGGCCGGAGGGTGAGGGCTGCAAGGCCCACAAGGTTCTTGCCTCCCCCTCTCTTTGCTTCTGCTTCTTCACTCCTCTTTTTTTTAAAATTTTCCCCTTCTTAAAAACTTTATCACAGAGATGTTATCACTGTTGCCAATGAGCTTGGCCCTGGCCAGCAGTGGTTCTGCCCTAAATCCAGCCAGGTCCACTGGACAAAGGGGAAACTCCTAGCAGCTTCTCACAGAAGCTGCCACTGTAGCCCCTCCTGCTACACAAAACCAGCACAGTGCAGTATGTTTTTAAACCTTGACTGACATATATGTGGAATTATCTGCATTTCCCTAATTTCTATTACCCTGGAAAGAGCAAGAATTTGAAAATCAAACTCATGAGAACAGAAATCAGTACTCGAAAAGTGACAATGCTCGAAGAAACAGAAGCTATACGTCATCACCACCTTTGCCAGCTAACTCAAAGGGCAACCTGAGAATAAATCAAAAAGCATGCACTTCATTCATATTAAAGAAGTTGACAGGGGTAACATAATGCTGTTTTCCTTTTGTAGACTCACCTGATGCAAAGCCTAGTATTACCACAGCCATGAGCCAGCAAAAGCGCATAAGATCTCCAAATATCATCTGTAGAGCAAAGACAAAGCCACCATAAGACCCAACTGTCCCATTAAGCCACAATGCAGTCCTATATAAACCATTTTCCAGATTCTAAGACCATAAGTGGATTAAAGGAAACTCCTGCACTGAAGAGAGAATGTGAACTTCCCAAATCCTCTGTGCAGACAAGAACTTGTCCATTTGCCATTAATGCTAGACATGAGGGAGAATCATAGAATCACATGGTTGGATGGGACCTATAAGATCATCTAGTCCAACCGTCTTCCCACTACCATTGCTGCCACAGCTATTAAACCATATCTTGTAGCTTCTCATCAAGCCGCCTCTTGAACACTGCCAGGGACGGCGACTCCACCACCTCCCTGGGCAGGCCATTCCAGTGCCTGACCACTCTTTGGGAGAAAAAGTTT
>JAAGAY010004186.1:0-21792 GCA_011801015.1 Ardeotis arabs | reverse complement strand
ATCACTGACCTGATTTAAGGATGCAGAGGCTAGACAGCCATTTCATACAGAATTATGCCTTCAGCAAGTAAACTGAACATACTGGACACCACAGGTATGATAAGCTGGGGACCTACATTATCCATCCATGTCCTGACCCTCAGGTGCATTCACACTGTGTAGTCATATAACCTTCCAAATTGTCTCTCTGAAGTAGAGGCCTCTGAACTCAGTAGATCAGGGGCACACATGCTTTCTTACAGCAGGTTCCACGTGTTCATGCTGAAGTGCCAAGAGTACTTGAAATCTACAGGAGAGGAACACGCAGGATTCGGAGGCAGCTCTGGCTGCCAATGAGACAGGTTGCACTGCAGCAGCATCCAAGAAACCCTGAAGACCACTTGTGATACTGAACACGAAACAGAAGGAGACTGCTGCCTGCAAGCGCTCTGGATGGAAGCGCAGTCACAAAAAACAATGGCTCGAGGAAAATAGTTAATTACAAAATTGAGACTACCTCGCATTTTGCTTTCCTCGTGGTTATAAGCACATCTATCACATCTACATGACCCTCAGACCTGATGATGGCCACATACTATGATTTCATCTGTATAGCTTGACTGTAGCTAACCTGAGCTACAAGGTAACATTCAGTCGCATTGCACAAAGCCCAGGATGAGATGAAAGACTTACCTGGGAAGCATCTCACTTATTAATCTACTTCTGGGACCTGACCTAACCAAGTGATATTTACCGAAATAAGTCTACTGACCCCGAGTCATTACTTTTCCTGCAATATTAGCCTAGCTTTGAAGTGCTGCCTTCCTTTATGTTTAGAAAATGAAGGTGGTGTGCAGTGCTTGACCACAACAATACCTGCACGTAGCATCCAGAGAAGTTACTTCAGAGAAATGAGTACAGGACGTTGACATTTCTGGTTTAAATTAAAGCAGAGACACTACAGAGGTTGAGGGAGAAATAAACTAGAACAAAGAAGCATACAAATGTTACAGAAGTTGGGGGGAGAAAGATGCTAGAATAACATTAGAAAGATTATAATCAATGTCTAGAAATACAATATAGGGCCATAATTCTTATAATAGTGACAGTTACCTTATTTTTGTGCTCTGATTTATAGTACTGGAGTCAGCCTCAACCTTCTGCTTTGCTAACACTGTCTCTCCTAACCTGGTACTAGATCCAGACTGCAAACAGTTACAGGGGAAGGATTTAATCTTTAGATGGATGAGTCAAGGCTCCCCAGTAATCCACAGCACAGTAAGCAAGCAAGAGCTGTCTTAGTCTCATATCATATCCCAAGCCTGGTAAGTGATAGCATCAGCCATAAAGGAAAGTTACAGTGCCTTCATGCTTAGGTACCCTTAAAGTCTGTTTTAATCTCAGAACAGCCTAGAGCTGAGAGGGCATGAAGATGCTGTAATGCTAAAGCCTACTTTGCCCTCTACTCTCTAAAGTTTCATGAGGCTGTACTGGAAAAAGCAGGGCAAACTTCTAAGGTTTGGTTTTGTTTTCTTTTTTCTTCTGTGACTTCCATAAAACTGACATTGTGCAATACAAATAGGGCAGAACAGTGTTTCATACTTTTCTATGAGTCCAGAATTCACATGGCTCCAAGCAGTGGAGGTACAAAGACAGCACACCAAAATTAAGTACCGGATATAACCTGGCAGTCAAAGTTGACTTGAAAAAGCCTTTTACATCTGCCAATATATCATGGCTCGTTGCAGGTGAGCATAAAGAAAAGCTTTTAGATATTATAGTAACACCTGCAGCAAAAAGTTACCCATAAAGTATGACTCACCTTCACAGTTCCATTCATAACACAGCTAGCACCTACTTCTCAAGTGCACGGCTTTGAGAAAAGCACACGCAGCTGAGCAGAACCAGATTCACTGCATAGCCTGCAGTCAGCAGAGGGCAGTGGAAAGTATTTTCTTCTTAGAAACTTGGTTTCTGAATGCGATGCTTCTATTATCCTCTGTGTTGAGAAACATTTTGTGATGCTCTGTCCTGATACTTGATCTCCCATGGTTTTATAATGAACTGGGTATAAAAGGTCCATGTTGTTTGTGGTCTTACGCCTTCAGGGATTTGGAAGGTGTTAGTCCCTTAACCCTCCTTGATTTTAAGTTCTGCTTCATAATAATAGATATTCTGGATAATAAACCTGCTGAAGTATTAATTTCACCACGCACTAAGCAATCTGATTTTAAAAGATGCAGAGCTTTAAACAAAACATTTCATGGCTCCTTGGCAATCCACAGCAATTTCCCCAATTTGCTATTGTCACAGTACTTTTATGTGCAGCAGCAGAGAGTACTAGTTTAGACAGGCCAGTGGTCCTCATCAGCACAGGGACTGCTTGATTTAGACCTGCTTCAGCTAAAGTCTCATCCCAGCTAGAACAGCGACTGCTAATTAAAATAGACACAGTTCATTGTACTAGGAAATACTTACAGAGCATTATTTCATATTATTTGGCCAAAGTAGCTAGCTGCATTTAGTAAATTCATTTTTTTAAAAAAAGGACAAATTAAAAAATAGACCAGTAGTATTGCCTAATCCGTGATTCCCATCTCTGCTGCATGACAGCATATAACAACCTAGAAACTATTTTTATTCAAGCTTATCATACTTCATATTAATAGATCATTGAATAGAAGTTACTAGATTTTATAATTATTTCTTTAACCAGACAAACAGTTATAAGGCAATAAAACAACTTGCTTTGCAGCATCCAAATACCATAAAAATCCCATTTCTAATAAATATCCTTTCCTTGCTGAAACACTGTTCGAACATTCTGATAAGAACAGAATATCACTATCTTGTAAATAAATTATTAGAGATTTGCAGCTAGTTTATTTTTTATGAAGTAAAAACATACACAGCCAGAATAGCCAGAGCCACCACAAACAAATCTATACCGCTGGAAATAACCACGACAGCTGAAGGGCACTTTGGTTTCTTAGACTTAGAGAAGAGTTACTGTACAGTAAGGAGACTATCTTAAATGCAGGCATCTGCTTTCTGATAAGCCTTTAGCATGTCTTTTATCAAAGGACCATTAACCTTGATTTTATTCATAAGCTAGAGAGGGGCCAAAGAAGGCAAAAAAAAAAACAGAGAGGGAAGGCAGATATATCTCATTGGAAGATAAAGCTACCGCCAGCAGTTTCTTAGTGTTACTTTCAGCTCTTTAGTTTCTTTGCAAACCTTAATCCTGTTTCTAGTTCACAAAAGACTAAAGATTTATGAAAAAATATCTGAACAGGCATTTGGCATCCAAATTCTTGTGTCAAGATTGGCATACTCATTTCTTTCTGCAAATGTCCTCTAAATAACATGAACAAAACTAAAAAAAGTAGTATTGTGACCAAAACCTGATAGCATGTCCTATTAAACTGTACTTTATAATATTTACGGCCTGCACCAATAAAGCAGTCATAATTAAGATAGAAAAACTACACTTGAAAAGCCTACTCCTTTTACTAATATCTAATCTAAATCTACCTCCCTGTTTTTTAAAACCATTACCCCTCGTCCTATCACAATACGCCCTACTGAACAGCCTCTCCCCGTCTTTCTTGTAGGCCCCCTTGAGGTACTGGAAGACCACTATCAGGTCTCCCCGGAGCCTCCTCTTCTCCAGGCTGAACAGCCCCAACTCTCCCAGCCTGTCCTCATAGGAGAGGTGCTCCATCCCTCTGATAACCTTTGTGGCCCTCCTCTGGACCTTCTCCAGCTGGTCCATGTCCTTCTTATGTTGGGGGCTCCAGAACTGGACACAGCACTCCAGGTGGGGTCTCACCAGGGCAGAGTAGGGGGCAGAATCACCTCCCTCGACCTGCTGGCCACACTCCTCTTGATGCAGCCCAGGATGCCGTTGGCCTTCTGGGCTGCAAGGGCGCATTGCCGGCTCATGTTGAGCTTCTCATAGATGTTATACTATCATCTGCTTGCTATAAATCCTGAATGCAAAGGCAAGTTCTACGGTGTTTTTATTTTTCCTCTAACTTTTTTCTTGCTATTGAGATAGAAAAATTATGCTATATCTTGCTAAAAATTAGTCTCATTCCTCTAAATTTCAGGTGTTATTGATAGTACAGGGAGACCATATTATTTAAATTATATTAACTTGGGAGGGGAGAGCAGCAAAGGCAAATACAGTTTCATGTATAATTACCATCCACTCCTAATACCCCAATTTATCTCAGTGTCATAAGGCAACATCAAAACCTTTCTTGCCTGCTTTCCTAAGGTTTTGTGGGTTGTTGGTTTTGGATATGTTGGTGTTTTAAAAAAATATTTATACTTATATAAAATTGATATTATGTCGGAACAACACAATATCTTACAGAAAGAGCTCTCTAAAGGTATCAGTTGCTGACAAGTAAATACACACTATGAAGTCTAATCTTTACAGCACTATCATGCTTCAGTGGGGACCACTGTTGTCTCCTCAGCAGCACTGCAAAAAGCCAAAATTAACTCAGCCTAACCTTTTGAAGTTAAGCAGGTAAAGACAAACAGCTCAAAACTACCCCAATCCTGCCAAGTATCAACATTTCCGCTAGTCAGCTCAACATCACGATTTGTTTTCTAGGCATACACACAAATGCCTATGACCTGATTACTCAGCATCTGCTTATGAGATCCTTGAAAGGCTTTTCATCAGGAAAGGAGAAAAAAAGTTTGGGCATCCTAAGAACAAAGTTAAAATTAATGAAATGCACACAATGTTAAGGCTTCTTACAGTCATGAGGCACAGAAAATAAAAGTGAAGGGAGCGCAGACAGTCCATCCCATTCTCCATCCCCTTTCCACTGCTGAATACCTTATGCTCCCTTTGAGCAGTTATCAGCAGTCTGATCAGCATTTAGCTTAGCTTTACTCACATCTGACCTTGCTTATTTTGTAGCAAGTCTCTATGAAATTCGTGCAGCTTGTGGAGCAGCTCAAGCCAAATAACTGTGCTAGCTGAGGGCTTCAAAGATATGCATGAGTTTGCCCTATTCTGAAAGGGGATGTAGGCACTCACCTGCAAAGAAGATTCAGACTTACAGCTCCAGATTTGAGCTTGCAACCCCATGAAAGAGCTTAGAAAGGTCCCCAGTCAGTGCTTATTTATCAAAGCTTGCTGTTTCTCATGCCTACAAATCCTGGAGATTTTGCCTTACTAAAGTTTAGACGATCGTGTCTTCAATGCCAGGCTTCCTACAGCCATATAGCAATATTGTTACCTTAATAGGGGGGTGATGGTCCTGAATTCAAGGTTGTAATTAATTCTAGTGGCTGGCAAGGCTATTTAAAGCCAGTTGTTGCAAAGGGCCAGTCTGTGGCATTGAAATATGCCAGCACACCTTCATTAAAGACTTGAACTTTTTTTCTTTTGCCTTAACTTTTCTTCAGTGCTACTAGTCAGAAGACAACCATCAAAAAGAAAAAACATGGAAAATTTTCAAAGTTATATAGGTTGTTTAGGCTGTTTAAAGCTGCAGGAAAGTGCACCTAAACCTTTTTCACTATGCTAAGCAATCCTGTGCCAAAATAGTCACTGAGAATTAACTGCTTTCCAAGTTCATTGAGTTTGCATAACCATTCACAACCGCACATAATATTTCTCATATTTTAAAAGGCACTTTTTCATACAAGTATTTTCCACTCTGCAGCTTTAATTTTAAAATTTTCTTTTGCTAGGTCCTGTTCACGTTGCAGATGTCAGATTTTCTCCATTTCCAAGCATCTGCAGGACTACTACATGTCTAAGTAGGCAAGACTCTCTCAACAGCTCTTTTTCATATTTCAGCTGAGAAGGAACAAAACTCAGCAGGTTTACCCTTCCCAAATGATCTAAGTCAGTCCTCAATTTTCATGCCAGCGTCATTTGACATTGCCTTTTTTGGGGGCAATCTTTGGGGAGTCTGCTATATAGGAACCTAGCTTGCTTTGCCTACAAGAAAGGGATAATCTCCTAATACACAGTCTCTGCAAAATCATCCTATTTATCCTGGGAACAGTAGCAAAATTTTAGAGTTTAAATATGGCAACACATAAGTGCATCTCTAGAAACTCTAGAGAGTTTCACAATGCAGCTACACAGCTCTCACTGGGAATATTCTTGCCTTTCAGGTTATGAACTGCCTGCTGTGGCCAAGCTGTACGGCTCTGAAAGGCTTTGTGTTACAGATTATGACAAGCCTAGGATATGACCTGTAGACGGCAATAAGAGAATTCACCAGGGCTCAAAGCTTATGGGTTTGGGTTTGTATTTTTTTTTGTACTCCTCAACTCTTCCTACTTCATAGGGAAAATACAGCATATGAAACCAATCTGACCCAATGTCATATTATCTACTGGAAACTCTCTGTACAGGGATATAATATATGATTATTCAGAAGGGCTCTCATACTCTTGCCATAAAAATGCTAAAATATTAAGACAATTGCAAAGCAAATTATTCTGTGAGTTACAGAACTATTTGGCACGGTCTCTTTCCTTTGTTCTTAACTTGTCTCATCTTTATGCTTCAGTGGAATCTTCTTACCAAGCTAAGCCAACAGCTGTAGCTATACCTTTGGCAGTGAACACAACCTGGATTTAGATGTCAAGCATATGAATACTTTGCATTTTACTCCACCTCTCCTCAAAAGCAGACTCAGGATCTGCAGATGATCTTTTCTGATCGGTTATTTGGTAAGGTCTTTGGCAAAACTTGATTGTTGACAGTAGAGCAGCACTGACAGTAAAAAGAGCTACAGAAGACTCAGAGAATTGACTTTGATACCACTTGCTTAGACTCTCTGCCAACAGAAGATGTCCTACCGTATAACAAAGTTCAACAGTGTCCTCAAGCTTTTATTATGAAAATAGTTTCATGGTAAATCTCTTTTAGATGCTATGCCTGCTTCCAACACATATATTTCTCTTCACTAGACTCAGTTAGAAAGAGTACACTCCTGCCACAACATTCAGTCTTGCACCCTTTACCCAATGCTAGCAGACTGATTCCCTTCCTAGAATATATCCCTATCCACACACTCAGAGTCGATGATGTATGCAGTAGAATCCATTTAATCCTATATATTTCCAGCCCCAAAACCTAGGGGAAAAACTGGATGGGAAATGCCAAAGAAAAGATTAACCAGGACTGCCTTTTTCCTCTCATTTTCTGAATTAGCCTGGCTGATTGGTTCCGTACACTCCAAAGGCATATGCAGAATGGGAGAAAAGCAGTCTTAGCAAGTGGAAAGGGTTTGATAGTAGTTGAAATAACTGCTCTTTTTTACAGTGACAGACAAGCGATTTGGTAGGAGGCATTTTAAACAGCAGGCATTTTAAAGTAGCTGCTATCATTTAAGAGCTCATTTAGTTGTTAGAGGTAGCCAATATACAGCAGTAATGGGATCTGTGCACATAGTCATATGAGAGGGCCAATATGAACATTCATAAACCCACAGAGAACTATCTGGCAGCATTGCCTCCACAGTCACAGTTGCTTACAGTTTGTCTACTGCTGCCATGGAGAGCCAGAGCTGCATTGTGCCTTTCTGTGTTGGATTCCCAAGTAATTTGTCATATACACACTGCAGCGAAGATACAAAGAGTGTTCTTCTTGTTCCATAAACTTAAGCGATCTGCGTGTGCTTATGAAGTCCATGCATGCAGTCCATTAAACCAAGAGTTTGCAGCAGCACTGACACAGGTTCTTTTTGCACACAACATTATCAAGTCAATTTTAAATGGAATAACGTAAAAACTCTAAAGGAATGGATTTGTACTCAAGTATCTTCATCAGAGCCTTTGGGGGGAAGGTTGTAAATAAAGCTTATTTTTTATTTCAGCAAGAAATCTATCATCTCGTTGAGTCATAACAGCATGGAGTGACTTGTTATTTACACACACAAACACTTCACACTGAAGCATATTAGTAACAAAGGAGGAGATAAAGCCACAAGCAGCTTCTAATAAAGCATCAAATGCCAAGTAAGATGAGGTAAACAACCCAGACTCAAAAAAACATTGTGACTCAAAAAAAAAAAAAAAAAAACACCTGCTTTTTCAACCTAAATAAGGAGGTCCTGCTGCACAGAAGGAGCTTCTGAATGATCCAGACAGCCACATAAGAGGCAGGGGGGAAGAGAATACAAGAGTATTTCCTCTAATGTTTATATTGTTTTTATGAACAAAACTTTATTAAGATAATTTCCACAATATTTCTGCTATTGCAGTATTCTTAGAGGACAAAAACATACTAACTGTTCCTAAGCAAATGTTAAAGGGTGAAGATTTTACATCAAAGAAGTCATTTGGTGTGTGATACAAGAATAATTTTATCTTAAACACCACAAATACAACACTTCCTAAGACAAGTCACACTCTGCTAAGCATCACCCAATAGCCACTTAACAGTAAAAATCCACAGTAAATGTCAACAAGATGAAGCTTGACCTACTTATTTACAACTTGATATAACCCATTGCAAGATATGGGGTCCATTTTACAGTCTTTATTTGAATAAAGCTCCCATTAATTTCTAAGATTGGTTCACCTGCTCAGGAAAGATCAGGGCCTCTATTCACCCAGTAAAACATTCAGAAAAGGAGTCAGCTTTGTCACAACCAGAAATAAATGCCTTCAATATAACAAGATGTACAGGAGAAATTACTTTAAATATTTCTAAATTATTTTAAATTGAGAAAAAGTGAGAGTGAAGGGAAGACAGGTGAAGGCAAGCAAAAACCACAGCAAAAGGACAGACTAGAGCACTTAAAATCAAACTCACTTTAGCCAACAGCAAGATTTCTCTGCTCTCCTACTGCCATCAGCTCTTGGTCCAAAAAAAGGAGCAGACTCTTCTTCTGTTTTACTTATAGGTTACGAAGGTCTCACAAACACTAATCAGCTGTTCTTCATCAAGATACAATTCGTGGATGCACCAATCAAAACATAACAAGGCTTAACTGTCTTAGGAGTCTGACCTAGTCTTCTCTCTTGCTTGTCAGGTGTTTCTTTTTCATGCGTTGGGTTTCATCCACTGGAGGTGCTCATAACCTAACATCAACAGCACCCTCCTTTCAGAGTCCCCTGCCTTCTTCCCAGGGGGAGTTCCTGTCATGCAGTACTCTCTACCTGCTTCTCAGTACACAGGCCCCTCCTGTCTGTCTGCCAAAGAGGTATCCACGGCTGCCAGAGTGAAGCTAAACTACGCATATGTTGAGTAACTTCAAAAGATTTTCCTGCTTTTTATGTACATTGTAAACCTTTACGCACCTTTATAAGTAAAGCCACTACAAGCCTCACCAGTGAGATGTCTTCTGAAGAGCAGCAAGCCTTGTGCACAGCGGATAGTTGTGTCTGTAAGCACCTGAATACTAGCATAGGTAAGGGGATGCTTGGGAGGGGCAGAGAGGATACCACAGAAAGCTTAAACTACATTAAAACAACCTACATTACCCTTTCTACAGTAATAGTAAGAACAAATAAAATATATAGACAATGTTTACAGTGTAAGTAGAACATCAATACATACAGCCATACTTGAACAAAGTTTAGTCTCTCATCCATAAAAAACACTTCTCAAACTCACACTGTTGACTGCTAGAAATTTATCTTAGAAAACGATCACTCAACTCTTTCTTGTTATTAGTCTTTCTGGTGTATAAGCCTCTCCCTATCAACGAGAAACTGCAGTGATGCAGGCTGAAGCTCATTCAAAAGATACAGAATTAAATGATACCAAGAAGGAACTGTAAAAGACAAAAAAAAAAAAAACAAATAGATCAAGTCACTGTGACCAAAAAATCTATAAAGCAAGAGATGAACTATAATAATAATTCATCTATCACTGAGACTAGTGAAGGATACATGTTTGTTGGGGGGAAATAAACTTTGTTACAAAGGACAAAGCATCTGTGATGTCTTCCACAAGCCTGAAGAGGAACTCTACCTGGAGGGCCTCCCAGAAGAGCTGCGTGGAGCACCTTCGGGAAATGCTGACTGTGAGAGCTTTGGAGAAATCAAGACAGAATTGCATGCAAGACTAAACCAACACATGGCAGTCATGAGCAAAAGCCCAGCCAGCTCCCAGCTAGGAAAACATGCCTTATCCACAGGTTATAGAATAAACACAGATGCAGCAAAATGAGTCACCAGAGGAAAACAAAAATTTAAATTGGAGGCAAATGAAGCTTTTTGCACATGCATGACAAGAAATCCATTGAGCAAAACTAATTTTATGTCTGTGCTGGAATAGCTGTCTTGCATGTTAAAATTAAAAAGACTACAATGGTAAGAAGTACCATATAGCCTCAGATTCCAGAAAAAAAAAAAATCAAAAAGCCTATCCAAATAAAAAGAAATACATATCCCAGAAATTTATTTCATAAAGAAAAAAATACTAAGAAAAGAATAAAAATAATTCAGCATTGTTGAAACAGTGTGAGAGGAAAAATTATGGTGCACATAAAATAAACATTCATGCTTTTTTCATTAATTTCTTTAAAAGTTTGGTTCTTTTCATGAAGCCTTATGTTAATATATTTTACTTTCTATTTAGTGCAGGCTACGAAGGTACTGTGGTCATTCAATGCATCTCAGCTGTTACACAGTAGCTCATTAACTCACAATAACTTGACTGTGGGTCTAGTATGCATTCTGCATCTTTTCATACCAGTAAATCTTACTTTGTTTCAAGTGACAAACCTTGACTAGTGTCACCCTGTATCTGGAGGCATACAGAAAAGAAATTATTTCCAAAACACATAAACACATGAGGAACACATAATATATTAAAAAAAAAAAAAAAAAAGAGAAAGAAAAAGAATGATTTTATTTCCTTTTTATTGAATAGCAGATTTGGTCGTGGAATCAGACCCTTATTCTGCTTAGTGCTCTGCAAACACCAAATGAAAAGCCAAGTTCAGTTCCAGAGAGCATTGTTCAAACATTAATCAGGCATCTTCTGAAATGTGTGTTAAAGATAACAAGTATTTTCATAAAGGCTCACATACAAGGGCTGTTTCAGAAGAATGCAGTGTGTGATGCAAGTGCTTCATGCACAACAGATCCTCACCCTGTACTCTATCAAGGGAAGTGAAAAATGCAACAATCTGTGAACATTTCCACAGGATTTATAAACTCTTAGAAAATGAAGGAAATAACCTACAACTTCTAGAAGTTTTTTTTTATATGTACTCTTATGATTTTACATCAATTTATCTTCCCATAATAGCCTTTCTAGCAAAAAAACTTGTTGACAGTCTAAGAGCCAACTGTTCCCTACAAGCCAACTCTGCAAAAATAAGTGCTGTCAGGGCGCAAAAGAACTGTTTTGAAGTCAGGAGTCACAAGTGGGTTACCCTGTGTTCCTATATAGTTTTAAGAAGTTGCTCAATCTTTTGGTGGACACTTTACCACCTATATATGTCGATTCTTGGTTATCCAACAAGAGAGAGCTGAATAAATATTTTGAAAGTGATCTACTGTTCTCAGATAAAGGGGGGCATAAGGCCAGATTTTCAGAAATACATATAGGTATATGTATGCTTACATTTGTGTGCATTCATGCTTTGTATGTCATAAGTTCAAATACTGTAGACTTTAGAAATCTAAATAAAAGAAAAATAGAAGCACCATGTCTACATGTCTTATAAATACCTCCAAGGATAATGACTCAGCTGCTTCCCGGGGCAGCCTGTTCCAGTGCTTGATAAAACCTTCTGGTGAATAAATTTTTCCTAATATCCAATCTAAACCTCCCCTGACACAACTTGAGGCCATTTCCTCTTGTCCTATCACTTGTTACTTGGGAGAACACACCAACACCCATCTTGCTACAATCTCCCTTCGGAAAGTTGTAGAGAGCAATTAGATGTCCCCTCAGCCTCCAGACTAAACAATCCCAGTTCCCTCAGCCACTCCTCACAACACTTGTGCTATAAACCCTTCACCAGCTTCACTGCTCTTCTTTGGACACACTCCAGCAACTCAATGTCATTCTTGTAGTGAGGGGCCCAAAACTGCACACAGTATTCGAGGTGCAGCCTCACCAGTGCTGAGTACAGGGGGACAATCACTTCCCTAGTCCTGCTGGCCACACTATTCCTGATACAAGCCAGCATGCTCTTGGCCACCTGGGCACACTGCCAGCTTATATTCAGCTGGCTGTCTACCAGTACCCCCAGGTCCCTTTCCGCCAGGCAGCTTTCCAGCCACTCTTCCCCAAGCCTGTAGCATTGCATAAGGTTGTTGTAACCCAAGTGCACAACCCAGCACTTAGCCTTGTTGAATCTCATACAATTGGCCTTGGGTCATCAATCCAGCCTGTCTATATCCCTCTGTAGAGCCTTTCTACTCTCAAGCGGATCAACTCTCACACACAACTTGGTGTCATCTGCAAACTTACTGAGGGAGCACTCGATCCACTCATTCAGATAATTGATAAAGATATTAAACAGGACTGGCCCCAGTACTGAGCCCTGGTGAACACCGCTTGTGACTGCCCACCAACTGGGTTTGACTTCATTCACCACAACTCTTTGGACCCAGCCACCCAGCCAGTTTTTTACCCAGTGAAGAGTACAATAGTTCAAGCCATGAGCAGGCAGTTTTGCGAGGAGAATGCTGTGGGAAATGGTGTCAAAGGCTTTACTAAAGTCTACCTAAACAATATCCACAGCCTTTCCCTCATCCACTAAGTGAGTCACCTTGTCATAGAAGGAAATCAGGTTACTCAAGCAGGACTTGCCTTTCATAAACACGTGCAGACTAGGCCTGATTGCATGGTTGTCCTGTACGTGCTGCATAGTAACACTCAAGATGATCTGCTCCATAACTTTCCCCAGCACCGAGGTCAGACTGACAGGCCTGTAGTTCCCCAGATGCGCCTTCCAGCCCTTCTTCTAGACAAGTGTCACATTTGCTAACCTCTAGTCACCTGGGACCTCCCCAATTAGCCAGCACTGTGATAAATGATAGAGAGTGGCTTGGTGAGCATTTCCACCAGCTCCCTCAGTCCCCTTGGGTGGATCCCATCCAACCTGATAGACTTGTGTGTGTCTAAGTGGCTTAGCAGGTCACCAACCATTTCCACTTAGATTATGGGGGCTTCTTTCCCCATCCCCATCTTCCAGCTCAGGGGGCTGGGTACCTGGAGAAAAACTGGTCTTACTATTAATTACTGAGACAAGGAAGGCATTAAATACCTCAGTCTTTTTCTCATCCTTTGTCACTATATTTCCCCCCACATCCAATAAAAAGTGGAGATTCTCCTTAGCCCTCCTTTTGTTGCTAATGTATGTATAGAAACATTTTTTATTGTCTTTATGTAGCCATATTAATTTCTAGTTGGGCTTTAGCCCTCCTAATTTTCTCTCTGCATAACCTCACAACATCTTCTAAGTTATTGCCCCTTTGTCCAAAGGTCATAAACTCTCCTTTTTTTCCTGAGTTCCAGCCAAAGCTCTCTGTTCAACCAGGCTAGTCTTCTTCCCTGCTAGCTTGCCTTTCAGCACATGGAGATGACCTGCTCCTGTGCCTTTAAGATTCCCTTGAGCAACGTCCAGTCTTCCTGGACTCCTTTGCCCTTCAGGACTGCCTCCCAAGGGACTCTGTCAATCAGGCCCTTAAACAGGCCAAAGTCTACCCTCTGCAACTCCAAGGTGGCAGTTTTGCTGACCACCCTCCTTCTCCAAGAATCTAAAACTCCATGATTTTGTGATCGCTGCAACCAACACAGCCTCCAACCATCACATCACCCAAAAATCTTTCTCTGCTTGCAAACAACTGGTCTAGTAGAGTACCTTCCCTAGCTGGCTCCCTCACCAGCTCTGCGAGGAAGTTATCTTACTCACACTCCAGGAACTTCCTAGATTGTTTCCTTGCTGTTGTATTGTATTTCCAGCAGACGTCTGCTAAGTTGAAGTCTCCCATGACAACAAGGGCTAGCTTCTCCCAGCTGCTTCTAGAATATTTCATCTGCCTCTTCATCCTGGTTGGGTGGTCTATAACAGACTCCCACCATAATATCTGCCTTGTTGGTCTTCCCTCTGATTCTTACACATAAATGTCTTCCCTCTGATTCTTACCCATAAACACTCAATCCTATCGTCACCATCATCAAGCTCTAGACAGTCAAAACACTTCCTAAACATACAGGGCTACCCCACCACCTCTGCTTCCTTACTTGTCCCTTCTGAAGAGTTTATGGCCATCCCTTGCAGGATTCCAGTTATGCAAGTCATCCCACCATGTTTCTGTGATGGCAACTACATCATAGTTTTCCTGCTGCACAATGGCTTCCATCTCCTCCAGTTTGTTGCCCATGCTGTGTGCATTGCTGTAGATGCGCTTCGGCTGGCTATTAATCCTGCCATCTTTTTGTGAGGAGAAGCTCTAATTCTTACACGACCATTCTCAGGTGCTTCCATGGTTTCTAATACATCAATAACCCTTGTATCTTAGTTTGTATAGGAAGTGAAGGAAGCTCTTAACTCAAATACATCACTTATTTTAAGAGATGTGAAATCACAATCAGTGAATGAATATAAAAAGAGGGAGTATTCGGTTAGGCATGGATAACTGAGCCTTACAGAGAAGTCTGTCTTTTTATATGGAAATGTCTAGTGGCATATGCACGGTTGTAGTCTTGATTTTGAGCATGGAACCACAGAAATTGCCATGCATTCTGTTATGAGGCAGCCCTGGGTTCTGAAGCCCTTCTTTTTTGTTTGTTTGTATTTTAAATCAGTTAAAAAAAAAATCCAGACAGACTTGTTTGAAGATACACTTGCAACAAAGAAAATAATTGAGAAGAACAGAATATGGCTAGTTGCTAAGCAATACACTTTTCATCGTCCAGATGGAGTCCCATCCTGCATGGAAGTCTTACTGTTTCTCTTTAAATACTGTATAATAACATCAGTTGAAAACGTACTCTCCAAATGGCTTCCTGTGAGTCTGCAAAGTGGAGTGCTTGATTCAGCCTCGCTGAAGTCATGAGTGCTGCCTGAGGAAAGCCCGGCTGTCAGGCTGTTCCCGCGCCCGAGCCATTCAGCAGTTGTCCCGGTTAGTAGCTCGTTGCATTTATGGGGATACACAACTGCATTTGTAACTGCTCTGGGTTTTTTTTTTTGTCTTTCTGGCAGGTGTGGAGGGGAAAAAAAAAGAGACAGAAGCTCTGCTGGTTCATGCCTATGCACCTGCTGGAATAGTCTGTCTTGCCACCTTATTTCCTCTCAGGGTAAAAACCGGAGGAAAAAAAAAACCCAAACCAACCCTAAACACACACACACACAGAAGAAAGTCTGGAGTGGCAAACCAGTGATTCATCACAGTTCAGCCTTGTGCAGTGCAGGCAAGACCAGAGGAATGCATTCAACTCCCAGGTTCAGCCAGCTCCACTCACTTGTTTACCAAGCTGAGCGTGCCTCCTAATTTGCTATTACAGCTTGAGCAGAATAAAATAGACCATGCATATGTACTTGCACAAATATACAAGAAACTCCATTCCAATCGCCTTTGCTAGCTTATTTTTTTGAAATATGGATCAATATTATCAAGTTTCCAAGCAGATGTACCAATAAACAAGGTAAGCTGAGCACTCAAATATTTATTTACTGACAACTTTCAAATTTCCTGAGTATCACTCATACAAAAATAACTATAAGATTTAAATATCACAGTGTGTTATTGCTGTGAGATGATGTGTAACAGCTGGCAATCTGCATTTTCTGGATATTAAATATTACTGAACAATTTTAAAGAACAAACATACTGTTCTCATAGGGCCTGATTCGGGAAAATGAGAAGCTCTGGCTCCTACTCCCTTTGCTGGGAGCCAAGAGAATTCATCTCAGAGGAATGCTTTGGAACAGTGAGCTTCAAATTATATTTTTTTATTATTATTATTATGTTCTGGATCTATAATAAGCACAGCTGTTTACTTATGTGCTAGCTATGTTTAAAAAGACATTAGAGGTTAAAATCTAATTTTCTAATTTCAATAGTATGTGCAAATGGTCTTGCTGCTGCCAAAAAGTCATAGTGTGCTATAAAAATCCATAACCGTCTTCATCTCTGTTTTCATAGTGCAAATGTATATTAGAATGGATAAGTGTGCTGACATTCAGAAGCAGCGGTGAGCTTTTTGAAATGTCTGCTCAAAAATGGATACTGTAGCTGGATGCATATTGTAGCCAATGAAACATATTTGAAAAGATTATATGGTATTTTGCTTTCTTTCGTGTTTATCAGATACTTTGCCAAGGGAGCCTATGTTGTATCAAGAGCAAACCAGGGGAGTTTCGCCAGTTCTAGAGCATCTCCTTCCATTGCTACGCTTATTCAGAAAATGTATTGCCAACACTCGTGGTTCCTGTAGCTAGATGTACAGCAGTCCTTTATCATATCACAGTAAAGGCATCAGAATAAGACTCCTTTTTTTAAGCAAAGGGGCATGTTGTGCCATTAAAAAAAAAAAAAAAAAGAGGAAATGAATGTTTCTTAATTTGCCTTTAGCTTTATTGTATTTTCCTTATTCTGCATGTACTGCCTGAATGTGTTATAGTCTTCTTGTTAAATAAGGTAATTTAGTGAATATGTATTGTTTGTCTTTTTATCATTAGAAACAAATCAAGAAATTGAAGGAAAGAGAATTTATTCCATCATTTCTGTTGCAATTGCTGGTCTTTGTTAATTTGTTGATTAAAAAAGATGCTTCTTCACTTATAGGTCTGTTACACTTTCAAGAGCTTGTAAAGAGAGTTTGGATATGAGCTCCTCACTGTTTTGTGAGCTGCAGGGATATCTTGGTTGGATTTTCACCCTTTGATAGAGATGTCATTTTGTAAACATTATATATGTTTATATTAATATGTATAGTATGTGCATTTATGTGTAGATATACAGTAGCTAAAGCCCTGAGTTTCCATTATAAAAGGGGAAAATATAACAAATATAAATAGCATTATGGAGCACTAACAGGGACAGCCTTTAAACATTAATCATTTAACTATGGAAATAAGACTTTTCAAGGATTAATTACGTTATTTTAGCCTCCTCAGTATTGCAACATTTCCAGTCTTTCAGGACTTAGGGAGGCTTTATTTTTGTCTAATGCTAAAAGCAGCCTCACAGAATAGTGAAGTAAATAAGGAAGTAGAGCAAGGGAGAGTGACCTAATGTGGGGCCAAACATCACCAGAAGAGGAAGAGTGCTAAAGTGACCCTTCTTCCACATGCATGAGCATGCGTAAGCTACAGTGATACTGTCACGGATGTGCTCTGTAGGTGGAGCAATGGCTGCAGAGTTGGGCCGGGCAGTACCAGGAAGCAGCAGTCAGTTTGCGGCTCATAGCAGAGTACGTGGGGAAATCGAAAAGGGAAGGGCCTGAAGGCAAGAAGGAGAAGGGGAGGAAACTGCAAAGTGTGTTACGTGAGGACATACTTTCAGGGAATATCAGTAATCCTCAGTGCAATCAAAGGCCTGGTAAAATTGAAGTACATAACTGCTTTATAACCATGGAGAGCAGAGGCTGAGCTCAGCCAGTCTTGGAACACAGTGCTTGGCAATCTGCTCTGCAAGATCCTCAGCCACTTCACTGGGGCTATGCAGGGCTCAAAATGCTTCTCAGTATGAGCCCAAATGTATGAGCCCTCAGTATGAGGAAGAGGCCCAAAAATAAAGTCAAATGGAAAGATGCAAAGGAAACAGAAAAGCGGAAAGAGAATGGCATTAAGGTGATCTTTGAGAACATTAGTATTGCGTTTTACAGCTTAAAAACTTACAGAGTGCAGAACTTGGAAGCAAAATAGAGCACTGACACACATGGCAGTCTCAAGAAATTAAGGAAGGGTATCGGGAATTGAGAGACGGGAATTCATTCCCTTGTCACTGAAAGCTGAGTGCCATTCCAAAGAGGCAGAAAAGGAGGCACTGCAAATGCAACATCAAACATTTTTAAAACTTGATATTATGCCATATTTCTACTCAAAAACATGGTGAATGTCTTAGTGTGACATCAAAGGAAAAAAAGGATGGTAATGTTATTACAATGGTTGGTTTGAGGCTATCTTATATTAAAAGTTATGAAGTGAAACTGAACACAGAAAAATCCTGGGCAGCAGAAAATATTTCCCAACAACTTTTATTTTTCTGTGGAAATCATTGAGACAAGGCAGAGGGAAAATGTCTTTATCTGAGTTCTTTAAAGTGGACATCTACTAGGTGGAGAAACATACACAGACATAGAGGATTCCCTAACAGATAAAAAGCTATCATATGAAACACATGCAATAAACAATGAAGTCTAATTTTTGGTGCCCTTGCCTGTGGAGACAAACACACATTCACATGGAAAGTCCTTGTAGCTTCAGACTAACAGTCTGGTAAAGTAAGCCATAGATTTAGTTTAACATTTTTATCTGTCTGAAAGTTCCAGCCACTGCCTTATTCTACTGGAGGAGGAAGATTGTCAGGCTGAACTGAATTATGTTCTTTAAAATCTTCTCATTGTCTTGCTATCCTTCTTCAAAAACCTTTAAGAATACCTTTATAAGCTTTAAGATCTTTAGAAGATTGAAGCTCTGTAAGCTCCATTGTACTGAGGCCTCCTTCTGCCAAACCAGTCAATATCATCTCTGTTTGCCTGACTCTGCAAATATTCCTCTGTTGTTCTCTGCGTAATGTTTAGCTCAAGAGCCATTTGAGCAGGAATTCCCTGTTTTGTAAATACTTCTACAAACCTAGTACAATGTAGTCCCACCCCAGAGTAAAGCTTTTGGATATGGCTATAATTAATAGTAAGAATGAGAGAGGCCAGAATAAAGAAGCTGTTCTCCAATAAAGCTGTATCACTTAGACAAGACATTAGCAAAGCAGTAACTGGGTTTTCTGAATAATTTTCATTTTATCAGTAGAAAGAACACAGAACCATGCGGTACTTCACTTACTAATACTTCACTTGAGTCAAGCCGTAAATGAGATGAAGCATCTCATCACTGGAAAATAGCTATAATTTAAGACTTAGTTATGCCAGACAGAAATATGAACACTCATCTCTCTGCAAATATAAGAAGATACTTAAGATTTAGAGATACTACTTGCAGTTGTTGTAACAGATTTCCAGAGCTGAAGGGCCGGTGAAGGGGGGATAAAAATAACTGTAATTATACTTGGATTAGAAAGTTTAAACAGATTTTTTTTTTTTCTCCTAATTTATAACTATGTAAGATGTGGGCTATTAACATGGAAAGCAAAAAAAATGTGCAAACTACTGGCATAGCTTAAATGAAAACAAATGCCAATTCATATCAATGTGCAGGGAAAAGGTATTACAGTCAGAAGTATGCGAAAAGTGTTCCGGTGAAAGGTGACTAGCAGAGGGAAAAATGACTGCTTACTAGCAATTTATACCATGCTACTCTGAGATTTTAAAGGAAAAACTCAAACCTCAGTGAAGCTTAAAGTAGCGATAGCTTTCCAAGGGTTTAAACTGCTTGAAAAGCTGGTTGTAGTGAACACTGTTGGAAGGCACAAGGTGCACCACAGGGGTTTGCAGTAAAGCCAAAACCAAAGTAGCTTTCAAGATCAATCAAAAACTGCTGTTTCAGGATCTGTGCTAGAATTAATGCCAGAGAAAATGCAAGCTACTCCACAGAGATTTTAATGAACCTGCTTGGAGGCAACAGAATGAAGGTGCCACTGGCATGGAGTGACATTTCAAAATAACCTGGAGCAAGTTGCTTAAAGTCCAAGCATTTATAACACAACACAAGCAGAAACTGGGAAGAGGTTAATGAAGTTCTGTAAGCAGCATCAGTCGCTTCCTAAAACACAGAGAGAAAACAAACTTATGTTGAAGAATTTTTTAAAAGCATCATGTGAGATACATTAAAAATCCTTTGAAAAGGAGGGAAGTTTGCTTAGCTCCTTTGATCAACTTTAAGCATTTACATTCAGTAAACAAGACATCTAGAGAAAAATTCTAGTCAAGCCCTCCTGTCCCTCCAAGCTAAGTTCTTTGGTATTTGTCTCTCTTTTTCTTCCACCCCACAGTCCTTTTCATCTGTGTTTCACTTTCAACACACCACTTGGGATCAGTGCACAGCAACAGCCACAGTGTTTCTGCGTAAATGTGCTGTGCCAGAGCTAGTGATGAGTTTATTCACCCATATGCCTGAACAGCAATTCCAAGGTGTTCCTTATTTCAGGTTTTGTGTGTTAGGAGATTTTGTCGCTATTCCTGGAATTTGAAACATGTTTTAGTCAACTATGTCATAATTTGAAATTACGCTTTCATAATCAGCACATTTTTCAAGCATCTCAGTGTTTGGAAAGTGGATATTTTCAAAGCCAGCACTGGAGAAAACTGAGCCTGCCTCTTATCAGCTGTAGTATATTTTACTTCTTTTTTTTTTTCCTGCTTATACCGTATGCATCCTGACCCTAAGAGGAAATGACCATCATTATCTGACCCTTACAGAGCTGAGCTGCTCATGCTAGGATGGGAGGCTGCTTGTTTGACCTCTGAGGATGGGGCCAGGTTATTGCTCTAATAGTATTAATTAATGGTGACAAGTTCCAGTTGTACAAGCCACAGTGAAAGCTGGATCCTGGCACAGTCCTCAGGATAGCTTCTTTGTAGTAGCGTAGCCCAATAGTATAAGATTGCAGCTGAATTAGTGAAAGCATGGGAGAAAAATCTTAGAGGAAGAAGCAAAAACAGGCCATAAGTTTTAGCTTGTTAAGCTACTGCAAACTTTCTGGTGAAATCTTAGCCTTTCCAGTGGAGACCTTTCAGAAACTTAGTTTTATTTTGAGGAGAGTCTATTTCCTTTTTATTTTTTGCAAGCAGCTAGAGTGGATAATATTAATGCATAAACTATGGTACTCCAACAAGTATGCTCTGATGGAACAATTTATTTTAAAACAGTTTGGTAGTTAGAGTTTTCATCCCATTGGTAACTAAGATGATGTCATCAGTTTCAGACACCAAATATATTGTATTATACTTGAAACAAGCAGAGAACATGTCCACACTTGGATTCTACTTTTTATTCAATTTTTTTCCTGGTAATTTTGAACGAAGTGTTACAAGGAAAGAATGCATTAGAAAATTGCAATGTATCGATGTTATCATCTTACCCAAGTGAAGTGCAAAAACAGATAACACTTAAGTGACCAAAAAAGGTAAATTAAATCTTTGAAGGTCTTTACTATTTAGTACTCACATTAATAACAACACTGCTGATGCCCATCATGAATGTCACTCATTGCCAGTTCTTACTGTACTCCTGTATGTGAACCTGGGCTAGCTGGAGTTAACACTCTTCCTGAGAATGAGAAATTACAATAATTGATCTGTGCGGCTATTCAAGCCTGGCTGAACATGGTAGAGCTGAATGCGTTTGGAGCAGGTGTTGAGTAGCTCACGCATAGCTTGTTCGGTCAGAAAAAGGGAACCTGTTTCACTAGTTTTATGCATTAGGAACACTTAACTATAAATGAGAATCATAGAAACATAGAATCACATGGTTGGATGGGACCTATAAGATCATCTAGTCCAACCGACTTCCCACTACCATTGCTGCAACAGCTACTAAACCATATCTTGTAGCTCCACATCAAGCCACCTCTTGAACACTGCCAGGGACGGCGACTCCACCACCTCCCTGGGCAGGCCATTCCAGTGCCTGACCACTCTTTGGGAGAAAAAGTTTTTCCTCACGTCCAATCTAAACCTCCTCTGGTACAACTTGTGGCCATTTCCTCGGGTCCTGCTTGTTGCCTGGG